>PVHP010023009.1:0-27801 GCA_004024765.1 Zapus hudsonius
GTGTGTGTGTGTGTGTGTGTGTGTGTGTGTGTGTGTGTGTGTGTGTAGGCCAGAGAAGAACATTGGGCACTTCTTCTTGCTCAACTACCTGATTTCTTGTGACAGAGTCTCACCCAACCCAGAACTCTTGTTTTCATGGGGTTGGTTTGTCTTTTTCTTAGTTTTTAATGCATTTTTATTGAGAATGTTAATGGAAGAAATATTGTAATTTGATCGTAGTCCTATCTCATTACCCACTGTTGTTTCCCTTCCCTTCCCTCACCCCATTCCACGGAGAACCTTCCTCTTTCCAAGAACTCCTTTCTGTTTTATGTTCTCATTCCTTTTGTCTTCC
Source organism: Zapus hudsonius (assembly GCA_004024765.1). NCBI lineage: Eukaryota > Metazoa > Chordata > Mammalia > Rodentia > Dipodidae > Zapus > Zapus hudsonius. The sequence continues at coordinate 335 of PVHP010023009.1, forward strand.
TCCTCCCTCCATGTCAAGATGTTGGTAAGTTCCAAGCAGTGCAGGCCTAACAGGGGTGCTGATAACCACTGTGGGGTCATGCATGCACCAAATGGCTCATGACGGGAGGTGAGTGCCCCAAAGTGCCCCTTCCTACCTAACCGAAAGTTAAAACACAGGGTGTTTTAAGTCACAGAGTGTAACCATATATAGAAGGCTTTTTGTTGGGCTTAACATTTCCATTTAGACAAAGAACAGTGATAGCTTCCCTTAGTGGCTAGAGGGAAGCCATAGGTTTTGACCCAGTTCTCAATACCAGTCATGAATTCTCTCTCATCGAGTGTACCCTTAACTCCAAGCTGAGAGTTGATTATCTTGTGTCACTTTTGCACATCTTGCCTGGCTGGTTGATTGTGTGGCTTGCAGGATCCACTACTTGTTAAGAATGTTGTTAACCGGGCTGGAGAGATGGCCCAGCGGTTAAGGCACTTGCCTCCAGTGCCTAAGGCCCAAGGTTCAATTTCCCAGGACCCACATAAGTCAGACCCACAAGGTGGTGGCCCTGGTGCAATCTCTCTCTCTCTCTCTCTCTCTCTCTCTCTCTCTCTCTCTCTCTCTCTCCCTTTCTCTCTCTCTCTCCTTGAAAATGAATAAATAAAATATAAAAAAAAGAATGTTGTTAACCTTTCTCCCCTAGCAGCCAGTAGAGCACCTTCTAGCACTATGGTGTAGGGAGGAGAGAGATGGCTTCCATCTCAGTTCTGGAGTCTTTTCTAAATAACCTGTGACTGCAGCGTCAGTCTCTTCAGCAATAGGTTTTATCATCTACTTCTGGGGGTGGGTGGGTAATCAAGTGTTTTGACAATACCCTGCATTCTTTGGGTGCCCCAGGGATCTCCCTGACCATTCCAAACACTTAACTGCTGAGCAGTCTCCCCAGCCCTCAGCCTTCATGCTATTTTTTTGAGACAGGGTCTTACACTGAATTTAGAGCTCACTGGTTTGACTTGGTAGTCAGTAATCCCTAGAGATCCATTTGTCTCCAAATCCCCAGTGCTGGGATTACAGGTGAGGTCCCCCAACCCAGCTTTTATGTGGGTGCTAGGGATCCAAAACTCATGTCACCATGCTTGCATAGTGAGTACTTTACCCTCTCAGCCATCTTCCTCACCCCTTTTTGCATATGCTTAATGGACATTGAGTCTACAGACTTTCTCTCAGACTGTTTATAAACAGGAAAATGCATTTGTACCTTTTCTCTAATTTAGCATCTGGAATAACATACCACTTTATCCGGCTCCTAAGTTTCTAAACTATTTGAAACAGCACCAACCTGAATCTTGATAATAAAAAATTATTTATCAAATGTGGAATATTGGTAAATTCCTTGCTGTGTATGCAGTACAGAGGCTACTTGAGAAGTGACGACTTGGGTGCCAGAAAGGATTTCAGTAGCAAGTTGAAAGCTTCATGCATTCATTTATGCAACAAATATTTTCTTGTCAGATATGTAGTTTCTGTCCATATTGGGTTTATGGACATGTATGAGAGGAGATATTCAACAGAAACTTCAAGTATAAAGAATTTTCTAAGTGAGAAAATAAAGGGTATCATGGGAGTGGCAGCAAGCAGAATTAATTCATATTGAGTGAGGGGATGAACCAGTAGGAGTCATTTATCAGAAAACGGAAAACCAGGCCATTGGTAAGCCAACCAATATTTGGAGAAACTATTTTAGGCAGTTGGGAAGCCTTCCCTCCCTCCCAAATTCTTAAGGCAATGGTAAAATTGTGTGTCCTTTAGGAGAAACTTAGAGTTGTACAGCTGCACAAAACCACAAGGAAATCGAAAATGGGGCATGCAGCAGACTAGAACTTGAACATCACTTGTGAAGATGATGATCTTGTTTAAAGACACTCAGATGTCAGGGAAGGGTTTTAAAATGGAGAACAACAGAAACCAGAGACTATAAATGAGAGTTGTAACTTGTATAATGTGTTCTAATTTCAAAATCATTTAATACTTACAAGAATTTTAAAAGATAATGTGGTGTTACGTACCTTTCACCCAGTCTTCCCCAATGATGGAATCTTTTATAATCACAATACGGTGTCAAATCCAGGGCATTATGTTGGTATAATGATTTTAGCTAAGATGTAGAACTTACTGGATTTTTTGTTTCATATGCAGAATAATTTTATTTTGGTTTTAAAATTTCAGAGCAAGGTGTAGAAATGACTGATCTTTGGTTGGATGTGTGGATTCAGCACACTGCCTGAAGACTTAGAAGCACAGTCTAGTTGAGAGACAAGTGTTGATCTGGGTAGTTAGTCATATTTAGAATAAGGGGCAGTGAGTCTTAGGTATGAAGTGTAAGAGAAGGAAAAGACCACTACTGACCTGTTAGCTGCTGGTCTGGGCATGTGGGTCCGTGCAAAGCTTGGAGTTGAGGGTAAGAATCCATGTGCAGAAGCAGCCCCAGCCATTGAAAGAGGCTGGGTGAGAGGTATAGATTTAAGCATCCTCAGGGCATAGGTAGTCATTTCAGTAAGATTATCTAAGAAGAGTATGCAAATGAAAGAGAAAATCATTTAGAAGGCAGCCCCAAGAACTGTAGATATTAAACACACCTAGAGTGAGTATGAGAGAATGATAGGAGAGTTAGTCTGGGTGGGGGAAAGAGGAAGGAGAAACATGAAGAGAAAAATGGAAAGATGAAAATACAGACAGAAGAGATATGTAAATTGAGCCTTATCTGCTAAGGAAAGAGTGTTTCTGAGAATAAATGTCCTCTGAGTTCTGTCTGTTTCCTAAGATCCTGTGTGATGTTATAATGGAAATGCCTCTTGTATACCATTCTTTTGTATTTTAAAGTGTATTGTTCTGGTCAGCCACATGCCGCTGGGATGAATATTAAAACCAGGCACAATTTATGGGAGGAAAGGATTTATTGAAACTACAGATTGAGGGGAAGTTCCATAACAGCGAAGGAGGCTGGCCCTCTTTCACAGGTCCAAGCAGAGAGAGAAACCCATCACCAACACCATATACACAGAAGAGCAAACAGGCAGGAGGGCCAGGAGAGAATTTCTTCCCCTTTATATAGGCTTAGGGTGGGGTCTTGCAACCCTTCCCCAGACTTAATGGCTTCCTGAGTCTCTGGAATTTCCTTCCTGCACTGCCCACACAGGAAAGGATGTTTACTTCGAGCTTCTTTGAGCTTCCTTACATCTTGCCTCCTACTGAGAGGTTGCCTTCCTGTAAACATCCTCAGAGACCCTCCCAAGATTACTTGAAAGGTCAAGTTGACATCAAAAGTTAACCATCACAGTATTATTCATAATTTTAAGCTCAACTTTATAATAAGCTATATTACTTTATATGTTCCTCCAAAATGTTATTTTGCATTGAGAATATTAGAATAAGCCCAATCATATGGATATCTTTTTTCTTAAGATAAAAAGAAACTTACAAACTGTGTGTGTCAAGGAGGGAAAGTGGAAAATGATGTGTGAGTTTATTTAATTAGAAGGTCAGGAAAAGGTCATTGCTGTAGATGGAGGATATGGCAGAAAGCATATCTAAGCTAAAAAGAATGATTAAAAGGAAGCTTTATATTAAATGTTACAAGAAGAAACATTTGAATTCTGCCAGCCTCATAACTGCAGATGAAGAGAATGTTTAACTTTTCGTGGGGACTTTGAGGAGGAAGAGAGGCGACACTATGATGGCTCCTACTATGTACCCTGGAAGCTGACTCTTCATTTTGTCAGTGGATAAGAAAGGTATATGTTGGATTTATGTTAAATTAGAAATGGCGCATCGGGATGCATAATATTTATATGGAATTCCAAATGCTTATAAACCGCATGAGAATAAGCAGGTAGCTTAGCAGGTCATCACATTCCTAAACCTGGGTTATTAAATAGAATTATTTACTTTTCACTTATGTATTCACTACCTGCCATTTTTTCAAGAGAGTTTAAGGCAGTCAAGGAGCTCAAATTTTAATGGCTAACATTGTCCATAAATGTAAGGAATAAATAATAAGCATGATGGTGATGTAAGGAGTCAAAAATAAAAAGAGGTATTTGTTTCATTAACTGTGTGCCAAAACTTTGTCTTGGTGACATTTAGAACTCCACAGTACTATATTCAGCATGCTAATCTTAACGACTGGCATGGAGCAGTCATTTCTTTGAATAGTGTCTTTTATAGTACAATTCTCAGTTTAGGAAATAAATGGAGGGGTGGTTAATGAGGCTTGTGTGGTGGCAAATGAGTCAAAGTATGATTAATATTGAGTCACTTTGATGCTCTTATTGCCTGCATTTTCATTATCTGCAGTAAGTCAGCATAAGAATCAAATCCGTTCAGCAAGTTTCTTGCATGGCTTATCCTATCGGTCAGGTTGCTAACAAGTGTATTTCCCCAACAGTAAGGGATTCTTCTCACTGCAAAGGTAGCTGCCTACTTCTGATTCAGTTCTGGTTAACTGCTATTTTGTTTTGATAACAGAAGAAGTTATTTGGACACAGAGCTTTTTGAACTATATATAACCTCAATGCAATAAATGTTGCAAGCTTTCCTATGTGTCTTTTTAGGGTGCTATGTTTGGGTGCATGTGTAGCTCTTAAAATGTTGAGAAAGACAATACATTTTAAAGGCTTTCTTTTGAGAAATTCTGTTGTCAAGCAATTTAAGTTACAGTGAGACACTTAGGCTTAAAGAAATCTGAGGAATAAATCCAGGGACAAGCAGTGATAATTATTGATAGACTAAACGACAGTGTTCATTTGTAATGGATGAATGGTGTCAGAGCTAGGGAGACCAGTGATATAAAGCTGCTGATATTACAAATTATAGCTCTGATAGGAATTAAAAGGGAAGGTCAACCATTGCTCCCCCTTGAATCACTCCTTTTTTCCTACCTCCCTGACAGACACAGCCCTCAGTATCTTTCTATATTTCTACTATTTCTGAACTTCAGTGGTATCTTCTTCCTTGATCTCACCACTGGGGAAATTTGTTCCCCAAGAACCTGTGACTTCTCCAGGTCTAAGCCATGTTAGGAAATAGCACCAATATTTATTCAGTCACTCCAGCTAGAAACCTGGGACTATTCTCATTCCTTCATCCTCACATTTATTTTCCCAGTCTTTTAACTTTTACTTGCAAAATACACCTCCAGGCTATCCATCCTTCCACCTGTTTATGCTATGACCCTCCGAAGCCAGGCCTCAGCTTCTTCAGCTGTGGGCCATGGCACCCACCATGTGAGGCTCTATAAATGGATCATGAAAACTTAGGTAGTAGTAAAAGGATTCTGAATATATGATGACCAAAAATTAATTTAAAAAATCAGATATGTAATGAAGCTGAGGTGTTTCTGGCAGCACTTGCCTGTGTTGTGTTGTGTGGCTTTGGGGTAGCCATTACCTTGAGCACACACTGCCTGACACACCTCAGTTATAACTTTCCAGGCAATTTCTCTATTTTACAGATCTCTCTACTGCTTTCTCTGTGTTAGCTTCATCTACTACTATGCACTACTGGCCTCTTACTCCAAGGAAGCAGGGATCCTGTTTCACGTGCCAAGAGGCCCATGGGATGGATGAATGAATGAACTGTGTGAGGGGAACTCATGCATTGGAACAGCATTTCACTGAAGAAGTGCTATCCAGTAAAAGACAAGAATGGTGCAGTTGTTTTTCTAAGTAGTAAAACTAATTTCTTTCTGTATTTTTTTGGTTGGGATAGCAATAGGGTGATATAATATGTAACAAAGCAACTAAAAATCCCTCCAAATATGTTCTCTTATACATTGCTACCTCTTGGACCTTCAGTGTCCACAAGGGATGTGTGATTTCTGATTCCCCTCCCTCTTCACATTCCTTCACTTTTAACTGTTCCAGAAGGTGACAAAAACACCCTGTGGTAATTTGAGTGTTTGGTGCCTCCCCTCCCCCTCAGTTAGCTCACATGCTGGAACACTTGATCCCCAGGAAAGTGGTGGTGTTACAGAACCTTTAGGAACCAGCGCCTTGGGGAGAAAGTATGTAACTGGGAGAGGTTAGTGGGTTCCACTTTCTCTCTCTCTCTCTCTCTTCTTCCCTCCCTCGCTCCTTCTGATACATGTATAGATTGTACATGGTCCCCCACATCAGAATAACTGCAACATTGTCATCTCAAATACTCATCATTGCTTTGCTGTGAGAACATTTAAAATCCTCTGTTTCAGCTCTTTTGAAAAACATTACCATTAACTATCCTGACCTTGATGTGCAATAGATCAGCTAGGATTATAAGTAGAATTTATTTCCATAAAGACACTTTTATAGCAGCAACTCTAGGTCACTCTTTAAATCACTTTTGGGTAATTACAGTTGTATTTCAAACTCATCAATCACAATTGCCTGTATTTACCTGCAGTGGTTGACTTTGAACATAGAATTGTTTTAGTGTAAAGAGAATAAATATTAACTGTTTATCACGGGAAGGGACAAATCTTTGGAGGAAAACATGGTGATGATATGTAAGTAGTGAATTCAAGGTATCAGATTACAATTATTTATCTTCTTTCTGCCTTCCATTTTTCCTATTCCCTCTGTTTTCATCAGTAAAAATTCAAGATAGATAATTCAAATTGTAGTGCCTAAACCATTATACTAAATTATTTTGATAGTTCTGTAAATCTACACATTAGATTCAACTATTATATGTTTATATGGAAAGTATTTAATATTTGTTATACTAGTCAGATACCTCTGAAATAGATCTATGTTATAGATTATTATAAAATGTTGATTGTTTTAAAAATAAGGTTTTTGAAAAGAATCTTATCCAGTCAACATAATGGAAGCTTCCTTTTTATTTGTTTGCCCTACTGTGAAAGAAACCTAGGTTGGTTCTCCTATATGCCAGGCAAGAGCTTTACCACTGAGCTGTATTCCCTGAAGCTCCCCTCTTGTGCTTAATTCGAATACCATCATTTATCTAAGTTGATGGCAAACTTTCATATATGTTCTTTCTTTTCTATATTTGTATATTGAAGCCACCTGAGTCAGCATGTGCTGGATAGGATGAAAGTATATGTGTACACTGGAACCTAAGTAAGTTGAATTCCATTGCTAAACTCAAAAGCAGTTTCTGCCTGAGAGGTTATCTCTTTATAAAGACCACAAAACTTGCTCCGATTTCTTTAATGTAGAGAATGAGTTAGATCAGAAAGGGAATGTCTCTGAATGAACCAACACCGATTTTTTTTATGCTATAGAATTTTGTCAAACGGGCACAGTTTCCTGCTGCTTCTGTTATAGTGAATCTGTTGAGTCTTTTTCTAGGTTTGTTTGAAAACTAAAATGAGTGAGAACAAGGCAGAGAAGCAGAGACAGAGAGAAACAAAGGAACACACAGAGAAACAGAAAGAATATGAATGAATGAATATCAACGTGCACACAATAAAGGAAGGTTCGGACGTATGCCATCAGGCTGGTAGTCAGTGACGTGAGTTCTACTCTAATTTTGAACATGAACTCCCCAGGAATCTAACCTCTTTGTGCTTTCATTTTCTGACCCGTCAAGTAGGGATACTAGCCACATCTGTTCTACCTCCTGCATAGGTTTGGGTAATAATAGAATGAAATGTTAGATGTGGAACTGTTTTGAAAGCATGGAAAGTCTTTGCAGATAAAAGGTCATATTATTCAGGCATAACATTTGTCTTTGGATTTTAATTAGGATAATATATTGAAATTGGACAATATAATTTAGTATTGGGGGATGAACTGTAGAAGAGCTTAGGGTCAGATGTGTTCCCAGAAGCCAAATAGATTAATCTTTAAATTTCGACTCTACCCATCACTTCCTGGCTCTGCATCATTGAGCAGTTGATAGGACTCTTTGAGTTCCACTGCAGGGAGCTTAGAGAACAGAGTGAGATGTTGATGAGGTCAGGCTTTTTCATAATTCAGAACACAGAGTAATGCATGCATAGTCATAGCAGCACTACTACAAACATGATGATTGATGTCAGTTTGGCTTGTTTTCCACTTTGCTGAAGATGCCAGGAAGCCACAGAGCTTTTACAACTAAGAATAAGAATTAAATTGTTATCCTTTCTAAAACTTTCTCATTATAAGTACCTTCTCCCTTCAGGAAGACTCGGTGTGCCTAATGTCTTAAAGCCCACTGTCAACTAATTTTGGAAGGAAAAAAAAGCTTAGAATGGATGTTCTGCTTCCTAAGACATTCAAAATAATATGACTCATTTTGCCTTTGCTTTTCTGAATAACATAGTCATCATTTTTAGTCAAGGGAAAGTCTACACATAGGGGATCGAGGCAGGCTAGTACAGGATTATGTCATTTTCATTTTGTTGATCCATAAACTCACTTAAAAAGGTTTTTAAAAGAGAATAAATGGTTTGCCCACTAATAATGTAACACATTATGGACAATAAATATATATTAAAAAAAAGAGAATAAATTTAACCGTCATCAAAATTGCTTTGTGATGATCCCTTTGATTATTGATTATAAAGTCAGCAATGTAGTTATGGATCTGACAATGTGCATGCATGGCAATGGTGTGAGCTACGTGTTTCAATGGACAGCAATTATCTTGGCATCAAATCTGTGCTCTGAAGGTGAGGTTGCCCAGGGTGGTGACTAGCTTAATAGATATTCATAGAGTGTTCATGTTCACCTTATTGGAAACAAGTGAGTTCTAAGAGGTCTCTATTATTTGTGCTTTGAAATGTTAAAGATGGGGCTGGAGAGACTGTTCAGTGGTTGAAGGTGCTTGCTTGAAAAGTCTGATGGCCTGAGTTTGATTCCCTAAGAGCCTTGCAAAGCCAGATGCACAAGGTGGCACATGAGTCCGGAGTTTGTCTGCAGGGGCAGGAGGCTCTGGTGCTCCCCATACCTACTCTCTTACTCTCTGTCTTTCTGTATGCTTCTTTATCTATCTCACAAACAAACAAGCAAATAAATAAGTAAATAAATAAAATCTCAAAAATGCTACAGACTATTCAATTGTAACTAGGCCCATAAACATATGCCACATGCTTTCTTCTTAATCCTTCTTCAGTTTTGTAGTTTACATATCTCAATTTAAGTAACCGAGCTCATTTTAATTGAACAAGCTAAATAGATCTTATATTCTGGAATGTGTTGAGTATGATCTTATTTGTTCTCAAAGTACTTCACAGTACTTCTAGGAATCCTCAGTTCTACTTCTACAATATCTAAGAGGGGGTTTCAGAGCACATATTTGAACTGAGCTCTTTTGGAACCTGCCCCTACTAGTGGGAATTAGCTGTTCCCTGCATCCAGTTCTGCAGGGCAGAATGACTTGCATAGTTGGAGAGTTTTAATACCAACTCTTTGGAAGTAGTTGAACCCCTACAAGGGACAATAATTTTCCTTTAATGAATATATCTTTAATAGCCAACTGTTGATATCAGGACCTATTTACCTTTGTTCTTAGTCAATGCCAATGAGGAGAAATAATAATTAAAAATAAAAATTCTTATGCTACTGTACAAATGGCATTTGAGCAGACTAATATTTTATGACTAGCCATCTTCCCATTGCATCAATTATCTTTCCTAGAAGTGTTTACTATAATTTCATGATTAGGGCAATGGAACTAAGTTTTCTGTCTTATAATTACATTACAAAAGCTAAAAGGTAACTGGAAGATTGAAGAAAAATTACAATATACATAATAACCAAAAGGTTAATGTCACTGGTTACTTAAGACCTATATTGCTGTCATAGATTGTGGCCAAGTGATACCCATGCTTTGCCTTAAATACTGATTCTAGGCATGGAGGGTCCAAGTACTGTGTGTTTCCTCACAGGGGTTATTACACTAAGATTGTGATAGCTACAGCAAACTTGGTAGATGTGAAAATCCTGATGCAAAGTTGTACAGATGTTTTCAGTTTTGAGGAAATATCTGACTTGGTCAATAGGATTGGCTAAATAAGCATTAAACTATCTTTGGGCACTAATCTCAACTAGCCCTCACTTCTACCTCCATAATTTAGGCAGTCGACAAGATTCACTGTTTCAGTATAATCTTAACAGTGTGTCAGCCAGAAAATATTCTGAGATTTTATTTATTTATTTACTTACTTTCCTTTTAGATAACTAGTCTAATATTTCACAGTGCATAGATGCAGTTATCATACAATGACTGCTGGTATTTGAAACTGCTAGGCTGCCATTTGAAGACTAGATCTGGATGAAAAACTGAATTATCCACGATGATGGGACTTGGGAGTTCTCAATTGCAGAGAATATATTGTAGGGCAGAATGATCTTGAAATCACATTTACTTTTTCTCCAAATATATGAGCCCACAGCTGACCATAGCATTCTAAAGAGATTGAGTTATTATTTTATTGAAAACATTGGTTATAGAAGTTTTGTACTCCATTTTAAATTGATTTAACTGATTCCCATACACAGCAATAATTTAATGATGGTGACTATTTTTTAAATTCCTCAGAGTCCTTTCCAACGAAAGGAATTAGATGTAGTTCTTACATTTCTGGACAAGGCTGCATTTGGCTCAATTACCATTGCCTTAAATGTGATTGAGGGGAGAATCTATCCTAAAGACAGGTGTAACAGAAGACTGAGATTTTAGTCCTTTGGATATAGTTTTGAAGTTGTAGTGGAAACCTGACTTTATTCTCACATGAGAATTGTCCCATGATTTGAGTTCTAAATAAATTCTTTGATTATAGACAGTATGCCTAGGTGATTCAATATATGTAAATAATTTCTTACTAACATAGTAATGTTTTGCTCTTAGTGTCTTTCTTTAAATCAATATTTTTATTGCCCAAAATTAGATACATTGTATTAGTAAATATTACATTGGTATCCCCACTTCCCTCCTCCCTGTCCCCAATCCACTGGGTATCCTCCTCGGTGGGCATACTGGATCATTCCATGGGGTAGGAGGTTATGGACAGCACAGTAGGCAGCCAGATCCCCCCCTTGTGTGTTGTTGCTGAGGGGGCAATGTCTCTGGATATTCTCCCCCTCCATGACTCTTACACTCTTTCTGCCCCCTCTTCTGCTTTGTTCCCTGAGTCATGGTGGGTGAGATTTAAGACTGCTTTATTGTTGAGAACTTTATGGCCTCTGTACTTTTGCTTTGGGTCCTGTTGGAAATTGTTGGTGTCTGGGTGTCTGTCCCACTGACTTATCCTGGGTTGACTGATTAGCTGTGATGATAAATCTCTTTCTTATCCAGTCACTCTCTCCAAGGTGGGAGGCTACATGATCATCTCTTGCCAGGATGTCAGCCCTCTGCCTGTAGCTCATTGGTGGAGCTGGAATGACCTCCGCTCTCTCACTGCCTTCTGAAAAATACAAACAAATAGGATCTCCATCGGAGAGTGAGGTCAATATGGGTTAAGAGCAAAACACATTTCTAATTTGGCGAGATTCTATTGGGATTAGCCTCTCTGTAGTTCTCTAGTAATGGTAGTTTCTCCTTGGGGGCACAAGTTTTTGGTTCCCATTGGATTTTGACCTGAGTCCCAGTTCCAGTTAAGTGCTCCTTGGCACTGAGTGGATTTCTTGGCCAATTTGAAAGCTGTTGACTACCCTCCCCAGGTTATGACGGCTCTATTGTCCAAGTGATCGATCACTTCTTTGCTCGCTGATCTCTCCCAGAAAGCAGTGTGTTCAGCCTTCTCATGGCAACAGTCTGCATTGTATATTAGTGGTCTCTGCTTTCTCTTAATATTATTGACCAATTTCCCCTGGCTGCTTATGTAGCGCCTTCCAGCACTGCCTATGCTAGCATCTGGGGGTTGGTTGCCATTCTAGATCTTGCAGGGTCTCTCGGTGTTGTTCAATGTCTTTCTGTGATTTTTTCAGCAGTAGGATCTTACCTTTGGCCTGGAGTGGGTATTCAGAGCTTTGACAGAATTCTGTCTTGTTTTAGGGACCTCATGGACCTTTTTGATCAACATCTCAGTGTGGGAAGGTACCAATGACTGTGCCAGTGAGTTACAAGTCTGATCCATTTTTCATGGAGTTATTCTTCCTCCCATTCTATTCACGGCCCATCTTAGCAGGCGATGCCCCCTTCTTCTTCAAGAGCTTACTGTATGGAAATAAGGATTTTATGATTATGATTCATTATTGGTTCAGCTTATTGTATAAGTTGTCCCACTCTCCCCTGCCCCTCATTCCTTCAACCCCCTTTACAGTCTCTCACTTCACCTGTCAGGTTTGCTTAGAGTTTAAGCTTAACCTTGTTAGGAACTGCATATGAGGAAGAACATTCAGTGTTTGAGTTTCTGTTCTTGTGTCATACTACAAGGCCATAGTAACAAAAGCAGCATGGTACTGGTGTAAAACCAGGCAGACAGACCAATGGAACAGAATTGAAGACCCTGCTCTCAGTTCAAGTAACTGTAGTTACCTGATATTTGACAAAAGTGCTAACAATGTTCACTGGCATAAACATAGCATCTTCAACAAATGGTGCTAGATAAATTGGATTAATACCTGTAAAAAAATGAAAATAGATCCACTCTTTTCACCATGCACAAAGATCAACTCTAAATGGATCAGAGATCTAAACATAAGACCTGAAACTCTGAAAACCCTAGAAGAAAAATAGGAGGAACTCTCCAAGAGATAGGAGTGGGGAAAAACTTCCTGAGCAAACCTCCAGTAGCCCAAGAGGTGCAACAATCACTTAACCAATGGGACCTCATCAAGCTCAAAAGCTTCTGTACAGACAAACATACCATAGTCAAAGCCAATAGACCACCATCAAACTGGGAAATGATTTTTGCCAGCAATAATACAGACAAAGGTCTAATTTCTAGAACTTACAAAGAATTCAAACAGCCCCCTCACAAAATGGGGCACTGATCTCAATAGATAATTCACAGAAGAGGAAACACAAATGGCCAATTCTCACTTAAGAATTCCTCATCCTTAATCATCAGGGAAATGCAAATCAAAACTAAAATGAGATTCCACCTTACTCCAGTCAGAATGGCAATTATCAAAAAATCCAACAATGATAATTGCTGGCGAGGTTGTGGGGGAAAATGGAACCCTAATTTACTTCTGGTGGGAATGCAAACTCATTCAACCACTATGGAAAGCAGTGTGGAGGCTCCTGAACAGATTGGACATAGAGCTAACAATGGACCTACTTATCCCTCTACTAAGCATCTACCCTCGGAATGTCACACCCAGAATAGAGACATTTTCTTAACTTTGTTTATTGCAGCCCAATTCATAATAGTCTTAGTGTCTTTTAATTGATAAACTTATGAAATTCATGAAAAAATCTTCCACAAACTTAATAACATTTTTATTTATTTGCAAGGGGAGAGATAGAAAGAGAAAGAGAGAGATAGAGTGTATGTGAGAGAGAAATGAGAATGAATATGAGAATGGACATGCCAGGGCCTTTTGCCACTGCAAATTAACTCCAGATGCGTGCACCACTTTGTGCATCTGGCCTTACATGGGTACTGAAGAATCAAACCTAAGTCATCAAGCTTTGCACACAAACTCCTTTGATGGCTGAGCCAACTCTCCAGATCCTTAATAATATTTTAAGTAAACATATTCTTTATTCTTTTGGTCTGGAATGTTATCATCTGTAAACATTACCTCTTCCAATGAGACTTCCTATGATCTGTATTCCTGTAGTGCTTGGAATAAAACTGAACATTATAAAAGTCTTAAATTCCCACAAGACCTAGTCTCTGCCTACTTGGGATATTTCATTCTCCCTTTCTTTTCTCAAACTGAGTACTTCTGTCAGGCACACAGGCCTCCTTTCTGACCCTTGAATGGATCACACCCAACCAGGTCCATGGGTCTCTGTACTTTTTGCCTCACTGCTTAGGATATTGTTCTCCAATAAATAAATGGAGAAGTGGATTTTCTAATTTACTTTTACAAAATGTAAGGTTTAATGTAACTATTGCTTATTCTAACATTTAATTATCTAGGTATATTATACCACCAGATTAAAGTTTTAACAAAAGGAAAGATTATCTTATTTGTTTAGGCATTCACAAGTCACAATAAATTCGTAGGGTATGCCAAAATAAACATGGACTCTCATGTAAGATCTATTTATTAAATTTTGGAATCTTTGCAAGCAGGTCGAGATTCCTTAACTTGAAAATGGACATGATATGAGCACTTACACCATAGGAATTGACAAGGCTAAACAACAGTGCTCCCCACAACCAGAGAACGCTAGAGTACCACCGCACCATCTGCATTGCTGTGTTCCAGAAACTCACAATGGGATGACCTCAGGGCAGAAAGGACTAGCTTTAAAGAAGCAAGTCCATGTTATGTATATGCATGTAAAAGTCATACATTTGGAAAACACAGAAGAGGATGATCTTTCTATTAACTTTTTAAAATTTACACAGAGACAGGTAAGGAGTTTGAAAAAGTCAAAATCTTCAGTTTTCTTCTTGCATTTGGATTAGGACAAACAACTACCTCCTGGTTCTTGTGATAACAGCCCCCTTCAACTCCCTGCTGCTAGCACAGCTCATCTGACCTTACCTGCCACTCCATAGCCCAATGACAGTGACCATTTCTTTAAAGGAACAAAAGCAGCCAAAGCCAAATCAGTTGTACCACGGATTAATTAAGGTCTTCAGTGTTGGTGCATGGACAGAGTCATGACAGTAGACCTCAGGCTCCTGGTTGTCACGGGAAACGACTGACTGAAAAGAGACAGAGCTTTGGGTATTACTGACAAGGACATCTTTGAATCTCACCACACATTGACATAGATTTCTGTATGGATTTCAGGTCAGGGGTAGATTATTTATGATGTTTTATTGACAGTGGATGTTATTTGGCAATGCCTACATGAAGAGATTAAATCATAAGTCAGAGATCCTGAGGTATCTATTTTTTTTATTTTTGCAATATGAGAAATTAAACCAATGGCCTCTACATGTTAGCACCACCACTGAATTTCACCCCAGCACAATCAATTGATTTAAATTGACATGGACTCATATATGAAAGTCTTGAATTTGTTTCTTCAGAGACCTGAGATTATGTGATCTTTATCCAAGATGAAATTTGAGAAACAAGACCATAAGAGATATGGTGCTCTGTGGTAAACACTTGAAAAATATGTATAATTACAAGGGATTATGCTAAAACTCACTGTTTTATCTCTTCTGATGTCTTCATCACATAGGTTAATAGCACTGTTTATGAGAGGAGGAAATAGCTTTTTTCTTTATTTTTTGTTTTTAATTATTTTTATTTATTTATTTGTTGATAGAAAAAGAAAGAGAGAGAGAAAGAGAGAGAGAGAGAGAACAGGCACTGCAAAAGAACTCCAGATGCATTCACCGATTTGTGCATCTAGCTTTATGTGGGTACTGGGGAATTAAACCTGGGTGATTATAGCTTTTTTCTATCATTTTTAGATGGTACCAATTATTTTCCATAACAAGAGCCTTATTTTTAATCTGCTAAGTTTTTTTTTAGGATGTAGGTCTTTAGTGGAATACTATAATATTTCCTGAAGGATAAGATACCCTCTTAGATAAATAGATTAGGGTTATGGTTGATAAGGTCTATTTTTTTGTTGGTTAGAAACTATGAACTCATTGGATAGGCCCATTCCCCAAACCAAGTAAGACAGAAAATTTTTTTTAGCAAAGATCGACCATAATATAATTTGACTGATACAAATTTTCTTGTAGATTAAAAAGTCCTTGATATTTGGAAAAATTATCATAGATCAAATGGTCTTGGGATTAAGTACAAATTGCCACTGTATTTGTTTGGTCAAGAGGAGGGGGATACATGAGGAGTAAACCATGAAAATCTTTGGTGGGTACAAGCTTTGCATCTAGTTGTTAGCATTGGAGAGAAGAAACTTTTCGCTTCAAGACAAAATTTTGCGCAAGGAAATTTCAAAATAAATCAGGACTTCAGAAATAATGCAACTAAAGAACACTACCTCATAAACAGGACTTTCAAAATAGATAAAATCCAGACTTGTAATTCCTTTCATCCATCATCTTTACCAGAAGTGAAAATACCAGAAGTGAAAATTCCTGCCAATTGCATTTGCAATTTTTTGCATTTTCATTTTTGACATGCTCCTACATGTATATGATACATTTTTAAATCTTTTCTCCCCCTAATTAATCTCTCTTATCATACTAAAATCTTTTTTCTTCCTAGTTAACCTCTATCCTCCTTTCATGCCTTTTTATAGCCAAATGAATTAAGTTAGGGTTGTTTGCGTGATTATGGGTGGGATGTTATTTACTGGAGGATGAGCTATCCCGTTCATGAACATGAATCCCTTCTTTTAGCAACTCATAGCTGCCAGTTGCTACTCTGAGAGGTGTGGGGGTCTGATGAATAGTTCCTCCATCCATGATAAATTATTGAAGAAATATTTCCTTGTGCTGATAATCACACCTACTATCAGTTCATGAGTGTGTAATGGCTATGTCTTATCCAGAAGACAGCCTTCCACAGCCCTGCATCCTTCAATTCCTACATTTTTTTCCTTCCCCTCTTACATAAGGTTCCTTGGGCCTTGGAAACAATATTTTAGATAACTTGTTTAGGGTCAGGCACACAATAGTCACTTATTCTTAGCAATTTGGCTAGCTATGTGTGGTAGCTTGAATATGATAGTGTAAATGCATGGCCCCATAGACTCAGGTATTTTATTAAAATTTAGTTTACAACTTCAGCCCTTAGCAGGCAGATTCCTGTAAGAGGGAGGCTTGTCACTGGGGGTGGATCTAGAATCAGATCCACCCCCGGTGACAAGTTTGGGCTCTAGTGGTTCATGCTTCTGTTGACTTTTGGTGGTGCTGGCTGTTGGTGATTTCCCTCGCTTGGATCTGTGAAAGGGAGCCAGCTTCTGCCATTGATGGAACTTCCCTAGATATATAAACTTAAAATAAATCCCTTCCTCCCATAACTGTGTCTGGCTAAATGTTCATCCCAGCAATTTAGAACTGACTACAACACTATGCATCTCTGCATTAACCTCTGGCTATTGTAATAAGAAACTTCTGTGATCAAGGCTTCAAGCAGATCTAATCTATGGAAACAAAGATAAATATTTAAAAGGCTCTTTGACGTGCTGTCTACTTAGCACAATCATATAGTGGATTCTCCTCTACAGCTTCTGTCTTTAGCCACGGGCTTTTGGCCAGGTTTACAGTAGC
This sequence comes from Zapus hudsonius, assembly GCA_004024765.1. Lineage (NCBI taxonomy): Eukaryota > Metazoa > Chordata > Mammalia > Rodentia > Dipodidae > Zapus > Zapus hudsonius. Next base: position 17,562 of record PVHP010023009.1, read on the forward strand.
AGGCATAATTTCCCTCCTGTGATCCCTCAGATCCAAACAGAAAGTGGTTGGTTACTCCTGTAACATACATGCCACTATTGCATCGTGCTTACATCTTGTCTGGCAGGTTGGTTGTGGAGCTCCCAGGGTCTATAGTTGGGGAGGACTTTTGATGACATTTTCTCCACCAGCAGTTTGCATAGCACCTTCTAGCACAACAAACAAACAGACAAAACGTACTGAGCAGGAGAAAGCTTGTAGCCATGTTCTAGCTGGGTTCATCTATGTCCTGCAACTAAAATGAGCAGCTTCTTTAGTCAGTGGGAATTACCATATAGTTTTAGTGGGCAATGGCAAGAGTAGTGGCAGGTGCCTTATTGTTTTAGGGGATTCTGTAGCCTTTCTGACCAATAACTCTCTCATTCCTTGCACTGGTATTTTGATTAAAAGCCTATGGCTACTAGGAACAGCTTCATATACTCATGAGAGGGACCTTGGTTTGAAGAACTTTAATGCAATCCATATGAAAGATAATCTCCTAGAGTACTAGCCAGTATGCCAATAATAGTTGGTCATTAATAATTTAATGGACAATGGATTCTTTTAAATTTTTCTCAGTTTTTATGATTTACTTTTAAAATGAAAGTTTGTTTAAAAAATATAAAGCATGTATATCCTAAACTTTCACAATGTGAAAAACTTCATCAATAAGGGAAAGTAGGGAGAAAATAATATGCTTTTTTTCCAAAGTGAAGCAAAGCCACAAGTTTGTTTATTTCCTTTTGATGTGATGCGAAGTCATAATTTGATAATTTGTAACAGTTGTATATTACTACTATTGCAATCAACGCTACAAACAAGTTTATCAACCAGCATTTAATGAGAGTAATTTCATATTGTCACTAGTATTCACATGTGAATCTGTTTTTTTCCAAATAGCATTTTACAAATGCTGAAATGGAAATTCATAGAAGTAAGGCAGGTTTCATAAGTGACATACTGTGTACATGCTACTCCAATGTCTCTTTTATTACATATACATGTACCTTAAAATAATTCTATATTCTGTAGTGATTAAAATATTATAATTTTTCCATGTCTGTGCATAAACATACTTTTATTATAATTTAACAGTCCATTCTAGAAAGTTTTCTTTTGCACAATAATTTATTTTCATTTATTTTTCATTTTATGTATGACTTTATTAATTAAAACCAAGGCATTATGGATGAACATATGAAGATGAGGCCAGGTTAGACTCAGTCTGGATGGGAAGTACCCCAAATACAGAGGGGTCTGATGCTCAGCCTAAAGCCACTACTGCAGGTCGTCTCCCTGAGAGCCACCTGCTGAGTCCAGGTGAACAAAGTCCAGCTTATGTTATGCTTTTAGAAGTTAAATATTTCAGGAAAGAATTCCAAATGGCCACTTCATTTGTGTATTGCTAAGGTCTTGGCTTTCCTCATACCTGGCTTCTCACCTTACTTATGATGCTGTGATTGTGTCCATTTAACAAAATAGTTCTTAGTGTCTCTTCCTCTTGGATTTTTTTCATCTTTATTAAGTGATTTGGTATTTCTTATCTCAGTGAATAAACTTATCACTATTCTTTAAGTTTATGCAACATTTCCCTGTGGGTCATTGAATCCCAGCTTTGGAATCTGCACATATATGACCTCTTGACTCTGGGTGCTTAGTCCCAAACCTAAATCACGTGGGATTTCAAGTATCTTGTCACATTTCTGCCAACTGGTTCAACCAGCTAAGAAGGAATCCACTTTTCACAAATTTTATACAGAAAATTTCTTGATCTCCAATAACCTATGACTGGCATTGTAGTATAAGTTGCATATGCATAAAACAACAAATTAAAAATTATCTCTTCTTTTGCAGAACATAAAATCTTGCAGAAGTGTGCAAAATAAGTAACCAAATTATGTTTTTCTGCAATAAATGTACAATAAAATACATGCTTGATATTTTTACAATACATAAAGAGTAAACATTGTCTTTTGTGCTTTGTAAATGTTATTTATATTTAAAAAATATAATTATAAACTTCAATTTAAAGTGCTCATTTGCTGTTTCCTCTCCAAAGTCTTGTGGCTCAAGCAATTCTAAAACAAAATAAAATAAAATTGTATGATTGTTAGCCACTTCATTAAATGGTAGGGTGCTTATAGGAGAATTTTTCTGTTATGTTTCTGTTGCCTTGGACCTACTTTGTTCTTGTGTCTTTCAGAAAGTGACTGGATTCCTAACAAGAAAATTCATTTGTTGTGTGCCAGAGCATTTCACGGCTCTGCTAAGCATCGGACACTATGAAAGAGCTTGTTAGATGTGTCCATAACCCTTCCCTTATTTGCCTTAGGTCCAAGGATCTTATAAAGGAAGCCATTCTTGACAATGACTTCATGAAGAACTTGGAGTTGTCGCAGATCCAGGAGATCGTGGATTGTATGTACCCGGTGGAATATGGCAAAGACAGTTGCATCATCAAAGAAGGCGACGTGGGGTCACTGGTGTATGTCATGGAAGGTATGGCTCATAACCCTGTTCCTCTGACACACAAATGTTCCCTTTCCATCATATCAGCGTGAAATTTGTTACACGGATCTGTTCCAATTTTCCTTCTCTCATTGAAAACCAATTTCAAAAGAGCTGAAAGACAATCTAGACACTATGGTTGACAAATTATATGAAGTTCTTGTGTTTAGAATATTAATATCAGAATCCCATAATTTTTAAGACCTGGGGAAAGATGGTAATGTGAAGTACACATGTTTATTACACTGACTCAGATTGAATTAGAACAATGAGCATGCTTAGTTATCATGCATCAATAAAACCTCAAGATAACTGGAAGTCTTTTAGGTCAGCTAATCAGTGTCTCTTCCTTTATTCATAACTTTTACTACATGACTAGCATCATATTATGATGCTTCCAGAAAAAGACAATGTTTTCTTTCACTGACTTACCTGTATATTACCGAAGCAGGTCACAAGGTTGAATGGCTTCTTAACTGCCTAATTATAAGAGCAAAAGCTTGTTTCATAAATCTGGGTCAAACACAGTAGTTGCTTTAAGAAACAACTTAGGCATACACTATGCAGATGCATTTTATACCTAGGTGCATTTTGATAATGTTAATTTCCAACTTGCATTTATATTGGCACATTTTCCCTTTATGGGGAAGAAAGTAGCCTGAGATAATGAGCGAAGCATCTCAGAAGAATTTGGGCTCAGAAATGCCTGTGATATAAGATATTTGGCACATAAAACTGGCACATAAAACCACAGTTGGTTTATTAGTTGTGTTTATGCTCTGCCCAAAGTTTATGAAAACTTTGTAGGTCATTAGGAGAGAAAGGACAAGTCACCTAAGCAATTTTTTAAAAAAATAAAAGGAAAAAAGAAAGATAAAGAAAGTATAATTCTCAGGGGATATGTGGCACCCTCTGGAGTCATTATTGTGGTTATAATTAGAAGTGTATTGAGAAGGCTAATGGGTTGTAATGGATAAAGGCCAGGAATGCTGCTAAAACAGGTAATTGCCCAAGACAAATTATTTCCTGGCCCAAGACATCACTAGTGCCAACATTGATATTGTTCACTTTCTGTCTTCTCTTCAGGATTGTCAGAAATAAAGTGGGACAATTCACATGAATATTTAATGTATAATATAATGCATTACAAAACAATAATGTTTTATTGCTTCTATTAAATACCTCATGGAATGAAAGAAAAGCTTTTAATTTTTCTTCATACTACCTTGGGATAGGTATTATTATGCATCCAGTTTTAGAATAGTAATTTTAATCATTTTTTAAATTTATAATGTCACCTTTTGGTTCAATGTTATAAAGCACTTTCCCAGCCAAAAAGGGTATATTCAGCTAGGCTTTCTTCTGGTAAAATTAAGACACAATATACAAAACATAAAAACATAAACAATGTACACTTGACAGAGAATTGTAACAAAAGGAATGAACTATAGTGAAAGTTCTATGTGAATCGTAACAGGAAGGTCAAGAAAAAACAAAAGAAACATAGAGGCAAGTAGAATTTATCACAGTAGAATCAACAAGGTAGGGATACTTAAAATTAGGTGTCATATTTAATGTATCAGTGGCTACATATGATTTGATTTTTCTGATCATCTGACACATACCTATTTAGAATAGAGCTAGCTATACTTGGATTGTTTTCAGATGCTCATTATCAGAATTCTATTCTAGAAACCAAAATTCAAAGATGTATAGCTTGTTTTCTGTAATATTGAACATTTCTTATAAAAATACGGTTCCATAAATTAACCTTATAAATTAAATAACAACAGCAGCTTCATATACCACCTCAGCCCTTTGTAGAATTAACTTGGTAATTATATTATTATTATTATTATTATTATTATTATTATTATTATTATTATTATTATTATTATTTTTGTTTTTTCGAGGTAGAATCTCACTCTAGCCCAGGCTGACCTGGAATTTACTCTGTAGTCTCAGGCTGGCCTCAAACTCACTCATGGCAATCCTCCTACCTCTACCTCCAGAGTGCTGGGATTAAAGGTGTGTGCCACCACACCTGGCAGTAATTATGTTATTTATTGAATATCTAGAATAGTGTCTAATATAGTAAGAATTCTTTTCTTAAGTGCTTTCATTATATACAATTTTATTTAATCCTTAAAGCAATCATTAGAGGTAAAGCGTCGTATTTGTCATCTCCTTTTAGAGACTAAGAAACTGAGACCCAGTGAGGTTCCATAATTTGCCCAAGAACTCCCCTGGGTACATATCCTAACTCCCCATGGTAGTTGAGATATGTACCCAGGCAGGCTTGATTCAGGGCTGAACCTCTTATCCATGAGGGAACTTCAGAGCTCTCCAGAGAAAAAGCACAAGCATGAATGTGTGTGTGTATGTTTACATGGAGTTTTATTTTGAATCCCATGATAATGGAGGCTATCCAGAATGCTCAGGGTGAGACCCAGTGGTGTGAAGGTGAAGTAAATGTTGAAACCACATCTGATGACAAAGTCTGTCCACACAGAGTCCCTTCTGAGCAGAGAGTCAGCGTCTTCCTGTCTAGACCTCCTGCTGTGTGGATGAGTGTCACCTATATTATTGGAGAATAATAAGCTTAACCGAAAGGCTACTGTTTTGAATAATACTTTCCTCCAAACTATACCTTCATAGAAATTTATAGAATAATGTTGGAACATGTATGTGGTACCTAGGCTAGCCAAGTTGACATTTAGATTAAGCATGAGAAATCCACTCATCAGCTTGGCGTCTGTACACACTTTAAACCACACTTGATCTTGCAGCTGTTCAATGCTTTTGGAAATGCAGGAACTCTTTCTGAAGAAAAAAGATACAAAGTCCTTGTGTGATAGTCACTTAGCCTGTTGATATCCTGTAACCTAAATACTACGATGTAATGTTAGCAATGTTTAAATGCCATGATGTAAATATCTCAGATTAAGAGGAAAAAAGAAAACAAGTGTTTTTTTTCATGTGCAGATATACACAAACATATTCCTGACAAAATAAGGAAGAAATAATCATCAGATTACATTGCTTTCTATGGTAAAAGCAATTATAGTAAATTTCCCATTCCAAGATAATTTTAATAAGTAGTATTTACCTTCTTTTTGTTGCTAGATTGACTAGATAGTTGTGACATCTTAATTGAATTAATTAAAATCTTAATTTTATTAAGACCTTTTTAAAAATAATCCTTTTAAAAACAAGGTTTTAGGCAGGGTGTGTTGAGCACGCCTTTAATCCCAGCACTTGGAAGACAGAAGTAGAGTTTGAGGCCATCCTGAGACAGTGAATTCTAGGTCAGCCTGGGTTAGAGGGAGACCCTTGGCCACAAAACAAAAACAAAAACAACAAAAAGAACGAGGTTTTAAGAACACATAAATATTCATAGTTACACATTTCAACACGAGGCTGTTGATTGCTTTTAAGACCAATCAAATGACCATAATTCTATAAACGGATGCTGTATTTTTCCCAAACAGCAATTCTAACTGGCTCAATAGAGCTTTGGTGGATCTTGTGTTCTTTATCTTTATGTCAAAATGATTTATAATTAAAAACCTTATCATTTAAATTTTTACAAGCTTTAATTGAGACTATGTTTTCTTGTTTAATTAGTTTTTGTAATCATCATATTCAATCTTCTCAAAGTTTAGACAGCAATGTTCTGGACATAGAGGGCTCTTTTCATCTTGAAGATGAGTATCTATGAAGTGTATAAGCAGGGCTGACCTGGCTCTAAAGATCTTTCACAAACTTGCTTACTAAGACAGTCAACAATACACAAAGGAGTCTACAAAGAAAATCAGCCATGGTTTTCTAGTTTTTTTTTCCAATTCCTCTTCAGTGAAATGAGATGTTCTTCATAAAATGTTTGTGTAGCATATGTTTCAAGTAATTTTTTTTTTAACCCTGGGCAAGGTCCCAAGTGTTAATGTACCTACATCCCGGAGTTTCTCAAGACTTTAACAAAGGAGAAGTCATATCATGCACCTCACTAAGTAGAATAATGTGTCATTTTAAGCAAAACACCATAGTTTTATGTTCCTTCAGATACTTAAAAGTTTTAATTTCAAGAATTTTTTGTTTGTTGTTTTCTCCAGGTAGGGTATTAGCCCAGGCTGACCTGGAACTCACTCTGGCCCCAGGCTGGCCTCAAACTCTTTAGGATCCTCCTACCCAAGCCTCCCAAGTGCTGGATTAAAGACATGCACCTCCATGCCTGGCCAGTTGCAAGTTTTGATAAGAATAGTTAGGAATTAGCTTCCTCAGGCAGAAGTGTAAGTTAAATTAAAAAGTTGCTTAAGTCTCCTTTGGCATTTTAATTTTAAATATATCAGTGACTTGCCACATATTTGAATATGTCTGTTTTTAAAAACACATAGACACTGGATTTATTTACTATGCAATACCTGTTAATGCTCATATTCCTGTCTTATTTATATGGTAACAATAAACTTCATTCTATCTTCATTAAAAATAAAATGAATCTTGATTTAGTGATTTACAATTGCAAAGTTTTATTGTATAATGAATATAATTTAACATTCAAGTGCTGAAAGTCTCCCCAACACTTAAAAGTGGTTGATTTGTTTAGAGAGAATGATTTTGATCAATTTCATGATCTTTCATTTGGGAAGTAGATTCCATTTTTTTTTTTTTTGTAATGGCAAGTCTGTTTAGTGTTTTTTTGACTATTGCCTGTATTATGTTAAATATTTTAATGAAATCACTCTTTAACCATGGGATATGTGTTATTTATGGGGAAACTTAATAGAGAAAAAGGCTAATGTGGACACATTAGATGACTTGGGAAAGGTCAGCCCATTGGGTCATTGGAATGCAAACCTTAGCCGTGAGTCCCCACACTCCACAATTCCCAAGAACAGGTTGGAAAGGCTACAGATGCACATTTATTATGAACATCCCGGTTTTGAGAAACCATGAATGATGGGCAGTATGGGATGTAAAAATGGTTTGATTGTAAGTACCCAAATCTTGCAAAACTGAAGAACTAATAGTTCCAAATGAAAATAAGGCCAGTTCATATCTTGTAAGTTCTTCTGAAGTTCTGGTTCTTGGCTGGCCTTAGGCCGTGAGCTACTCACAGAACGCTACAGATTGTCTGGGATCCATTTCTCAAATCCTCAGAGTTTCTTTTGGCTTTATTGAAGGAATGGCTGTATTTGTCTAAATTTTTGTTTACATTTGTGTATTCACTGTTTTGAATTAAACTCTTGTGTACCTTGGAGGACCTATTTTTCTGTTGATAGTCAATTAGCATTGATTTTATTTTCTCAAGGTTTTTAAACTAAAAGAAAAATCTTTCTTTCAGTTTATGAGACAAAGGATTATTTCAGCGAGCCGTTTGCATACTGTGTGAGTGCTGTGTGATTATTCACACCAGCTCTCAAGGAGTGACCTCACTTTCTGTGTTGATGCTTCTATTACCAGTGAGTTCATTGGTACAAGGTTTGCATAATACGTGCATGTTCAAAACTACTTGTTATTCAGTGTGGACATGAATCATGCTAACCACCATCCACAGAAAACAAACACTTCACCCAGCAAGTTCTATTACCCTACAAAATTTTTTATTCTTTATGTAATTAAATGATGCAATGAATACTGACTTTCAAAGAAGGATTTCCTACAAAATTGAACACTAGTGAGGGGCATTCAGTGAGCATTCAGCCATTACCTGAGAGAATGAGGGAAGCCAATGCATTTCTATATGAAATAGTTCTCAGTAAATTTAACAGGGGAAACAGACCATTTTATTCTCCAATATCAGGTGCTATTTTTGACCTTAGGAGTTTTGGTGTTAATCTACAAGCTATCTTCAGAGCAGTTGAAATATAAATGCATTTAGTTATTTTTCACAGTTCCTTTAGAGGAGCACACTTCTAGTATTCACATTAGAGAGCAAGTTTATGTATTTCTTATGTAAAAACAAACCAAAACACAACATGTATTTATCAAAGGTTATGAACGAGGAGAATCTGAGGTGCTTAGAATAAATTTTAGCATGTATTTCAGTTCTGGATGCAATGTCAAAGACAGAGAACTTTGATATCTACATGGCATAAAGAACTTTGTATTCATTTTAGGTACAAATTTCCAGAGGATTTTTTTTAATATACTGGATCATGTTCTGGAAGTACAATATATTTTTAAAATAATTGATCATACCTCATATATGGATGGAAGCTTCAGGAAGAAAGGAGAACTTTTTAAATGCTGAAAGCACTATTGTCCAAAGTTGGATCATTTTACATGAATCTAAATGAAAGAAGTGTTATTATAAGGATGTCCAAATTGAATCAGATGGGGAATCGATAATCTGCTGCACAAGTGCACCAAGCAGCCTTATATGATGGCAGGAGCCCATCTCTGGAGGCATCATAGCTGCAACTTCATAGCACCAGCAATATCCATCCTTCCCTAGGCCTCCCCCAATGCCAGGATCAGAACTTGCAACTCTGTGAACTAACATTCAAGCTAGTTTATAAGAAGCCACGCCTTGGGAGATGATCTCTTAACTCCCTCACCTCTACTCACTGTACACATTTAGTGTTGGATGGTTCTAAACTTGATATCCATCTAATCATTCTAAAGGTCTTCTTTGACCACCTGCTTTTTTTGTTCAATAGGTTTTTCCTCGTATAATATGATGTACCATGTATTTAACCTCCCAGCTACTGATGAAATATAAGTTGTTTATAGATTTTCTTTGTTCTTCCAAATGGCTCTGGTACACAGTTAACTATGTATCTTGGTCAACACTTTAGTTCTTTTTATAATATAGACAGCTAGAAATTAAATTCTCAGTCATATGTAATGTGAATCATCCAACTTACTAAATAGTACCTTTCCAACGTATTTTGTTTTAAAATATTTTAATTTATTTTTGTGTGTGTACATGCCAGTAAATGCAGTGGCTTTTACATGGGTGTTAGGGAATTGAGACCAGGTCAACTGGCTTTGCAACCAAGTGTCTTTAACCTCTGATCCATCTTTCCAGTCCTCTTCAAAGTGGTCGATATGTTTATGTCTGATTATAATTTATGTTTAAGTTTCTCTCTTGTCCCTTGTATTTACAACAGTTTATGTTGACTGACATTTTATCCATTTGATTGATATGTAGTGCTATCTTGTGATTTCAGTTTTCCTCCCCTGACTACTAATGAGATGCTACATCTTTTCACAAGTTTATTCCTTGTGGAGTAGTTTGCAGTATTCTGCTTTTTTTTTCTGGTGGTTAGTTAAGTTTATACCTCTTGGAGTTTAACTCTTGTCAATTACCAGCATTGTAAATATCTTCTCTCATCTATGGCTTGCATTTTTACTCATGGCATTTTCTGAAGGACAACAGTTATTATTTTTTAATATTTAATGTCAATAGATGTATTGCACAAGCAAGTCTTATGGTGATATCCCCATTTCCCTCCTCCCTGTCCCCACCCTGCTGGGAGCCTTTATACGTGGGTTTTCTAGACCAGTCCATGTGATAGGGGGTCATGGATTTATGAGAGGTGGCCAGTTTTTTCTCTGTCTCCCCCACCATGGCTCTTACAGCAGTTATTAATTTTAATGTAATGTTTTATATCTTCTGGGTTTTTGATTAGAAATCCTGGTAGGCCATGTTTCTCATGAGTGTGTGTGTGTGTGTGTGTGTGTGTGTGTGTGTGTGTGTGTGTGTGTG
>PVHP010023010.1:0-27606 GCA_004024765.1 Zapus hudsonius
AAGGGGTAAGATGTAAAGAAGCTCAAATAAACTGGAAGTAAACATCCTTTCCTGTGTGGGACATGCAGGAAGGAAATTCCAGAGACTCAGGAAGCCATTAAGTCTGGGATACCCATATATAAAGGGGAAGAAAATCTCTCCTGGACCCCCTCCTGCCTGTTTGCTATTGTGTGTGTGGTATAGGTGATGGGTTTTTCTCTCTGCTCAGACCTGTGAAAGAGGGCCAGCCTCTTTCGCTGTTACGGAACTTCCCCTCAATCTCTAGTTTAAATAAATACTTTCCTCCCCCAAATTGTGCCTGGTTTGAAGAGTCATCCCAGGGGCATGTGGCTGACTACAGCAGTACTTGAATCCAAAGTCCATGAGAGTGCAAACCTCACAAAAGAGACAAAGTCCCATGACTAAGAAATGTACATGAAATAAATATAAAAATGATTCCTAGAATATTTTGGTATAATACAACTCAGCTCACTTAGAGTGACTGACCCATAGCCTTAATATGCCACATGGACATAAAACTTTAAACATTTTATACACACACACACACACACACACACACACACACACACACACATCCCCAAGCTGACCCTCATAGATAATTTCTATCATACAACTTAAAAAGTGATTGTGGAGCCAGGCATGCCTTTATCAGAGCACTTGGAAGGCTGAGGTAAGAGGATGGCTATGAGTTCAAGGCCAGCCTAGAGCTACAGAGTGAGTTCTACCACATTTGGCTTATAAGGAACTTTAATATTCACAGATTTTGGAATCCATGGGAATCCCAGTAACAATCCCCTTAGATACTAAGAAACGACCACACAGAAAAATTAACACAGAAATTTAGCAATACAGAAAAATTCAATTCAATTATAGAAAACTTAAATCAAAATATCTTTAGAAGTGACATGAAGTATGTTGAACATTAATTCTATGGACTACAGAATTTTATTTTTTATTTGTCTATTTTTTATTATTATTATTTTTAGACAGGACCTCACTATGAAACGCTGGTTGGCCTAGAACTCACAATGTAGACCAAGCTGACTTCCAATTTGTGGCAATCCTGAGTGGGACTGCAAAAGTGGTTTCCACACCTAGTTGACTGAAGAATCTTAAAAACTGAGTAAGTAGCACTTTACCTTGAAGTGATTAGGCACTTCAGTTTGTATGCCTGTCTTACAATTTATCATAAACTGAATCTAATTTTGTTTTGTTGTTTTTATTTTTTAGTGGTACCTAGAGTGTGGTACATGCTAGGCAAGTACTCTATCTCAAAGCATATTATGGCCACAGCTCCCTTTGTTAAAATTTTTTTTTCATTTTTAAAAAAATATTTTATTTATTCATTTTCAAGCAGAGAGATACAGAGAGGGATATCTCTCTCTCTCTCAATATATATATATATATATATATAGACCACCTTGTGGGTCTGTCTTATGTGGGTACTGGGGAATTGAACCCAGGGCCTTAGGCACTGGAGGCAAGTGCCTTAACCGCTGAGCCATCTCTCCAGCCCTTTTTTTTTTCATTTTGAGGCAGAGTCTCACAAAGTTACCTGAGTCTACTAATTAGCCTACAAAGACCTTAACCTGTGATCCTTCTGTCTCAGCCACCCAAAGACCTAGAATGTAGTTCAACACCATCAGCCAGGATGACCACATCCTTAGCCCAAAAACTTAAGACACATTTTCAAATTATTCTACTTGGGTCTTAGTGTGCATTCCCCACAAAATATTAAAAGGAAAACGGAAGATGAATTTAGGATTTTGAAAATAAAATCTATTTTAGAGGATGCAGATTCTTAGAAATATTTCATGGTACTTACTTTATTAAAGGGGAAACTGAGACCCAGAGAAACTTGTAACAGATTCTAAAGATAGTAAGTTAGGTCGGGTTTCACAATAGATATTAGTGAACATTAATTTGGTGTGTGTGTGTGCGTGTGTGTGTGTGTGTGTGTGTGTGTGTGTGTGTGTGTGCTGGGGACTGAACCAAAGGCCTCCAATGAGTTGCGCCTGAATTAGTAAATGATCTTTACTAATTCTGAAGACTTTTGACTTTTATTTTCTTTTTTGTGCATATGTGTGTATGTATGTATGTGTGTCCTTATGTGTATGGATGTACATGTGTGTGGAAGCCAAAGATCAACCTCAGGCATCTTCCTGTCACTTTCCATCTTGTTTTTTTGTTTTTTTTTTTTGAGATAGGATCTCTTGTTGAACCTACAGCTCACCAATTTGGCTGGTCTTGCCAACCAGCAAGTCCAAACATACCAGCAACACGAAGTAGAGCCAGGAGAATCCTGAAAATGGCCTTCCCAGAGGCAAAACAAGAAAGACTGTCTCAAACCAAGGGGGAAGGAGAGGACAAACACTGTGAGGTTGTCCCCTGATCTCCACATGCACATTGTGGCACACACATGCCTAAACACACGCATTATACACACATACACATGTGCGGCTAGAATCAGATGTCCCCCATAAACTCAAGTGTTCTGAATGCTTAGTCTCTAGCAGATGGCAATTTGAGAGGTGGAGCCTTGCTAGAGGAGGTGTGCTGCTGGAGACTAGCTTTGACATGTTATAGCCAGTTCCCCATTGCCAGATTTTAGCTCACTCTCTACTGTTTTCAACCTGCTGTGGCAGAGGGGGAGAGGGAGAGAGAGAGAGAGAGAGAGAGAGAGAGAGAGAGAGAGAGAGAGAGAGAGAGAGAGAGAGATTTTGATAGCAGCAGCTAAGAGTCTTGGTACAAAAGCTAACTGCAATGAGTTGCACATACATGAATGTGCAGGAAGCTTTATTACACACCAGCAAAGTATGATAATACTTTATCATAATTGTAGCTATAAAAACTCTTTTCATTCTCAGTTTACTTCAATTTAGTACAAAGGTTCTTCATCATCTGCAAAGTGGTACTGGAAATTCTAATTCAGAAGCAGAATTACCATTTCATGGGGCTCAAGCAAAAGAAAAGATTTCCTACCAAACTTCTAAAAGTGGACTACATTTAAGTACCTTCATGATTTTTTTTCAAATTTTGAAACATGGTCTTATTATGTATCCTAGGCTGGCCTTGAACTGTTAGCAATACTGCCTCAGCCTCTTGACACTTGAGTGCTGGGATTATGGCATGCATCACCATGCTGATCTGAGTATTTTGATATCTCACTAATCCATCTGGCAAAGGTGAATAATAGCAACCCACTCATCAATGAGGCAGCAATGAGGAAAAAGATGTGGGCTCATTCAGTAACACTGAGTATTGCCCCTGACCTGCATCTTCCTTCCCTTCTCATAGGCCTTCCCCATCTCCCAGTCTGAGACAACACAGTTTCCCAAAGAATTATGAGGAACACAGTCGTTCAGGATTAGAGCATGAAATCATCAGGAGGCTGAGGACCAACCCTCCCAAACCCTTGTAACCCTCCCAACCCTCACTGCACCCAAAGCCTTGTAACCCTCCCAACCCTCACTGCACACAAAGCCCTGAAACCCTCCCAACCCTCACTGCACACAAAGCCCTGAAACCCTCCCAACCCTCACTGCACCCAAAGCCTTGTAACCCTCCCAACCCTCACTGCACACAAAGCCCTGAAACCCTCCCAACCCTCACTGCACACAAAGCCCTGAAACCCTCCCAACCCTCACTGCACACAAAGCCCTGTAACCCTCCCAAACCTTCACTGCACACAAAGCCCTCTAACCCTCCCAACCCTCACTGCACACAAAGCCCTGTAACCCTCTGCTACAATTAAAGTTTCCTCAAGTCCTCAAAGGTACAGGTGTTGATTAGTTTCACAAAAATTGCTCCATTCTACTCTTTAAAGTAATCCCATGGGTTTTCTTTTTTCTACCAAATGAGTTATTTGTGAAATCAGAAATGGGATTATATTAGCTTTACCATTTTTAATTATCCTTACCATTAAATAAATAAACTTTTCTTTCTGGTTCATTAACTAGATATATTTCATTTTCTCTTATTGTAATCTGCATGGCACAATCCCAGTGAATGGTTTATTTTTCTTGCAAAAAGTTTGGTTCTTGCCAGGTGTAGTGGTACACGCCTTTAATCCCAGCACTCGGGAGGCAGAGGTAGGACAATTGCCATGAGGTTCAAGGCCACCCTGAGATTACATAGTGAATTCCAGGTCAGCCTGGGCTAGAGTGAGACCCTACCTCAAAAAACCAAAAAAAAAAAAAAAGAAAAAGTTTAGTTCTTTAAAAACACTATCTACATGCACTTGCACATACACATAAACTTAATGATACAAAGTGAATATAACTCTAATCTTTAAATATTAGACAAATGGAGAAAAAAATGGTAAAACAGGAAAAGAATGCTAATTCTAGTGCAAAGAAGTCAAGCCCATGTTTGAACTCCTAAATGCCTCATTTTAATAAACTGAAAGAATGAACCACAAAACACAAAGCTAGTAATCCCATGAAAATATCCATGAGGGTGTGGATGATGATTCCATGAGGTACTCTTCAAGCCAAACCATCCTCTAGGAAGTCATTAATATTCCCAGCAATCGGAAGCTTCAGGTCTGGTTTATGCATGCTATTTCAGCATTCTGTTGGAGGTTAGATTTATGAGACTGCTTGTACCTGTCTCTGAAGTTCTGCCAGGTTGTAAGGTAAGGCCCCCTCAGCCAACGGAGCTATTCTCTCAATATCCGCCAAAGTCAAGCGCCTTAAGGGAGAGACATGGGGGAAGAATGAATTATTAGACAATGACAAACCCTCATATCAAGAGCATCTTTCCTCAAAGAAACCCTCCAAAACTATATTTTAAAAGATCATTTACATAGCCCAGAACAAAAAAAAATCCTTAGCCAGGCATGGTGGCACACGCCTTTAATCCCATTACTCCAAAGGCCAAAGGTAGGAGTTCGAGGCCACCCTGAGACTACAAAGTGAATTCCAGGTCAGCCTGGGCTACAGTGAGACCCTACCTCTAAAAAAATGAAAAACAAACAAATACTATTTCCTTATGCACACAGATTATTTTAGTGAGAAAGATTTAAAAACTAAACACTTCAAGGCTGGAGAGATGGCTCAGCAGTTAAGGCACTTGCCTCCAGTGCCTAAGGCCCCTGGTTCAAATCCCCACATAAGCCAGACCCACAAGGTGGTGACCCTGGCACTCTCCTTCTCTCTCTCTCTGTACCTCTGCTTGAAAATGAATAAATAAAATATTTTTTAAAAATTAATTAATTAAAAAAAAACTAAACACTTCAGATATTTTTTATAACACAAGCAAAAGGATCCAGAGAAATAAGCCTGGGGTGACTGTGGTGATACATGCCAAAGTCTTCCCTCTATCCCTTTTTCTTCTCCCTGTTCTTTCTTCCTTTCCTTCCCTCGTTTTCTTTCTACCCTGTCTTCTTCCCACCCCCGGCATGTCTCATTTGCCTCGTTTCTTTTCTTTCTTAGAATGTATATAAACTGAATGACCTGAAAGCACCTCACTGTTTCACATTTTGAAAGACCTGTCTAAAAAAAAAAAGAAGAAGAAAGGAAAGAAGGGAGGGAGGGAGAGAGAGAGGGAGGGAGGGAGGAACAAAAGATAGATCAATCTTCCTATAACAAATATCATGAAGCATCATGGGAAGAGTTACCCTGATGCATTATATAAGTCTGCCAGCTGGTACAGAATATCAATTTCTAGTGGGGTGACTTGTCCATAGCGGATAGCATTCTGGGCAAATTCCTCTGGAAGAGAAAGAAACTAATGTTAAAATCTTGAAATATTTTCTACCTCATAATCTAAAAACAAGAAATTGTAAATAGAAAGAAAAATAAAATAAATAAATAAATAAAAGAAATTGTAGCACCATTCTGAACTATAAAACTAAAGTACTCATGTTCAACTACGTAGCTATGCATTTCTGAAAGCTGATAAAAAGTAAAATATTAAGAGGATGAAACCACAGAAACAGACAAATTGACTTCAACAATAAAATCTCCTATCTTGTTTAATTTCTGGACTCCAGATTAATTTAAAAAAGGGGGGGTGGCTGTTCTGCAGTCATCCCAAACATCCTGTTACAATCACCAAAAGGAGGAGGCTCCCTCATCTTTCTGGCAACTCATTCCCAGTACACACAGGCTGTTGTCACACTGCCACTGACCTGTTTGACAGATCAGGCCAAGGTTCTTTTCAAAACTGTCAAAGTCACTTTTCCATTCCCTACCTCAACATCCCACTGAATCCACCTGGCTTCCTGGAGCCCAAGGGAAGCGCGTATCCACATGGTGACATACTTCCTATAACTAGCTTTGGTCTGCTGGACTTAGGTCAGCCTCATACTTAGTTGATGAAAAGTGAAAATGTGAAGATTCAATCAGATTTTTAAACCTTACCCTTTGTGACTTCAATATCTTTCCTTGTGCCAGCTAAAGTACTATATATCTTACGAACAAGCTCCATGTTGTTCAATAATGAGTTAAATGCATTGAAGTAGGAAAAGCTAACTTGGTGTGAGATGCTTCCTCCAGCAGCCTAGGAAATGACAACACACAAAAAAAATTAATGTTAAAACTCAAAATTAAGAAGCATCTTGAACACTGCATTTTTCGGAAGTGGATCATTAAGTAGTGTATTTCATGCCCTTAGGAAAGCCTATGTTACTTGGGTTTTAAGGAAGAAAGTAACATCTGGAAGTTGGACTCCATGGTTCATCTACCTCTAAGGTCAGAAACAACAAATAAATCTATGCAGATAAACCGGGCGTGGTGGCGCATGCCTTTAATCCCAGCACTTGGGAGGTAGAGGTAGAAGGATCGCCACGAGTTCAAGGCCAGCCTGAGACTACAGAGTGAATTCCAGGTCAGCCTGGACTAGAGACCCTACCTCAAAAAAAAAAAATCTATGCAGATAAAACTTGGAATTTAATCAGGATTTTTCAAAATCATCAACTATGGAACGCCTGCTAATTCTGGATAAATGAAATATCAATGTATAAAATGAGGACTATTTTTAAATTATTTTTTGCACACATACATATCACACACCAAAAAAAAAAAAGCCCCAAGTAGTAGCTAATTTTTTTTCATGTTGTGGTTTGAACCCAGGACTTTCCATATTCTAAACATGTACCCTACCACTGAACCATACCCCAACTCTGATAACCTTAAATTTTAAGATTATTTCATGATATTAACTTCTCTGAAATGTCTAAATCCATTGTAATAATTAAGATTTCCAGTTTGTACTAGTCTAGGAATCTGTGTCATAAAAGCACAGCTACCAAAAACTCAAAATGTACAGAAAATTTGGTGAGGATTTTTTATTAACATACATTTTTAATTAAACTGAGTCAAGAGGGCTCTCTCATTCTGAAGTAGTAAGCAAAGTGGCCTTCACTACCTCTGCAGGCTGAGGAAGTAATTTTTCCTTCTGCTCACTGCTTAGACATGAACTTGAAAGATTTGTCAGTTTCCAAAAGTCTCATTTCCAAGCTAAAACTCACAAGAACCCAGGTAATTGAAAATATTTACTACTGAAAGCTCAAAATGCTTATGGAAATACTAGTATAAAAACCTTAATCATAAAATCCCATTATGAATAGTGTAGATAATAATGGGCAAATGTGTAATAAGCACCCCTACTTATAAGTGCTTTAGCCCAAATATTATATTTATATTGGTGTCAGTTTTTATACCAAAAGCAGAACTCAAATTACTTAATATATTCATCTAAGGATTGGGAAGGTCTTTTGGTAAATTGAGGCTATCATAAATCCATCTAACCCTGTTGGAAACTATAGCATGAATCCCCTCATCCTCACACTGAATGAATCTTTCTCTCTGGATTTTCTTTCCTTCTTCTCTCCTTCCCTCCCTGCTTCCTTTTCTTTCCTTCTTCTTTCACTTTTTGGGTTGGGGTATGAGGTAAAGGTAGGGGGTGGGGAGTGGGTGTCAGGGAGGTGAAATGTGTAGGTGAAAGTGACATGCTCCATGTTCAAATTCAATGAAGACAAAGAACAGAGGTTGATCTTTCTAGCCCAGCCTAAATCAGGGATAATGGTCTTCAGCTGAAACAACAAAAGCACCCATTGGCTTTCCTCCACTCCAAACAAGCAGTAATCAAAAAGGTTCACATAGGCACAACGCATGGACAAGAAAACAGGTGAGTGAGGAAAGTCTGGCCACTCTTTGGAGGATGTGGATGACATTAGTTTTCTGTTTTCTGTGGGCCTAGATGATTTGCTGTATGACAGAACAACAACAACAACAACAAAAACCTGTCTGGTGCATACACATGTCTGCACAGGTGAAGGGACCTTCCTCCATACCATCTGCCACAGTGCAGAGGCCATGTCTGTCCCTCCAGCAGACCAGGGGAGGGGTGTGTGTGAAAGAGATCAAGACAAAGGCAGTGTGCACTAAAAAAAAAAAAATCACTGCTCACCCTTGTCTACAAACTCTCATGTCCCTTGAAATCAACTCTGTAAATGGAAATAAGCAATTTGAAAATATATTAGAGCAAGATGGTGGCTCTGAATGAAGCTATGAACTGAGGAAAGCCCACTCACCATCACTTCTCTCTCTCTCTCTTTCTCTCTCTCTCTCTCTCTCTCTCTCTCTCTCTCTCTCACACACACACACACACACAAACACACACACACAAAACCTGTTTACCCAATAACAACCCAGGACCCACAAAGTGAAAACACTTGCTTTTTACTTACTGAAACTAAGTTCTCTTCCACAAAAGGAGTGAGCATGTGAGACCGAATGGTGACCATGATATCACTAAAATCCAGACCTGAAATCATGCCACTTTTGCTTTTGTCTTTCAGGGCAAAGGCTTGCCTTGCATGTTCCAATTGCACTTCCTGTGGTGGGGTGGGTTTGGGGGGGGGGATAGAAATAGAGTTTTTTAATGGTTAAAGCACATCCCATGTTCTAGAAAGAAAGGACAGACATCCTTCCCCACACAGACTTACTACAGAAACAATGTACAACTCTGCAATCACAACAAAGCTTTTGATTTCTTTTAAGAGGCACACATTTTCTTAGAAATATTACACATTACTATTGAGGAAAAAGAATGAATCAGAGCATGGCAATAAAGAGTGGAAAAAAGATTGTGCTAGAAAAGTCTTCAACACTGAAAACAAAGAGTCTGATGTTTTCAGTGCTTTCTTCTAGCCGCTAAAAGACACAGTAATTTATTCTCTCCTGCTTGAAGACTTTGTCATCTAAGAGTACTTCCTGAATGAAGGGTTTACATTCATTTTTGGTTTTTCAACTTTAAATGTTGTAACCAAAGTCAGTTTATCTCCATCTCTGAATCAGATAACATTTTTTTTCAAAAAAAATTTTTTATGAACTCAGTGTGAAACTCTACCCAATGGTAAATGTGATATTTTGTAATTCCAAAATGAAACTTATGAATAACAAACTGCATAAGCACTCTGTCAGATCTTGGGGACAGTCACTCTTAAAGTGTAAAATAAACCAGAATATCCCTGATTTTTTGAACTATTGTACAACCAAATAATAAGAGATATCAATAAAAACAACACAAGGTACCAGTGCATTTCTGTCCTGTACACCTGTGATGTCATTCAAAAAGATATGTTGGCACAGCATCATAATGGTATAATCAGATGCCATTTTAGTGCCCCTTGTAACTCTAGGGATTATTGTCATATTTAAGTAAATAAATATTATTCCAAGATAAGGCTAGCCAGGCGTGGTGGCGCATGCCATTAATCCCAGCACTTGGGAGGCAGAGGTAGGAGGATCTCTGTGAATTTGAGGCCAGCCTGAGACTACATAACGAATCCCAAGTCAGCCTGGGCTAGAGTGAGACCCTACCTAGAAAAACAAAACAAAACCAAAAAAAAAAAAAAAAAGATAAGGCTAAACATTACCATTTTATTGCCATTCATTTATCAAAGTCGTCAGATCAGTATTGCTTTATCTTTTTCCGATATTTAAAATACCTTTGAGAGCTGAGAATGTAGCTTAGTGATACAATGCTTATCTAGCATATACAAGGCCCTGGCTTTAATCCCCAGCACCTCCAAAAGCTAAATAAAAAAAAAATAGTATTTGATTCAAATATCACCTTTTTATTGAAATATGTTTATATATATATATATATATATACTTAATTTGTTTTTGCTCTTTTAAAGAGTCTTCTGTAGCTCAAGCTAGCCTCAAATTTTAGCTAAGGCTAGCTTTGAACTCCTGATCTTTCTGCTTCCATCTCCCAAATACTTGAATTAGAGGCATGAGCCACAATGCCCAGCTTTAACTATATCTTTCTATGGAATTTTAATATCTCAATGGTAATTCGTCATTAAATTACCTTAGTTGGTATTTATTCACTTTATAACTTATTAATCTATTCATTTTATATGATTTTCTATATGTATATGAAATTAACAATAAATTTTAAAAATACTTAGCAAAGTGATAAGCTAAAGACAAATATATTAAACCTATTAAATATTTCAAAAAGTTAAGAGCTGCCAGATGTGGTTTGGTTCCCTGGAACATGTCTTTATTCCCAACACTTGTGAGACAGAGGTAGGTGGACAGATGTGCCAGAGTGAATTCTGGGGCAATCTCAGCTAGAGTGAGTGAGACCCTATCTCAAAAAAAAAAGTCAAGAGCTCCAGATGACTCTACAAATGGTGTGGACTCAGGGCATAACAGGTATGAGAATCAAATAAAGCTCAGGAATTTGTTACCACTCCCAACAAAAGACTTAGGAATTGGCTGTACTGGCACTGTTGGTAAGGACAGTGGAGGAGGAATCTTGGGTGGAAGTCTGGTTGCCAAGCAGTTCCTGGCTACCCCACCAAACCCAGCTTCTGTCCTTTCTCAGCCCTGGCAGAAGACTGTTGAACAGAAAGTTTCACAGAAGAGGTTGGGACTAGTAGAAACCAAACACAGTAAAAAGAGAAGTATTACACTGACAAGAGGGAAATAAACTGCAAGTCCATGTCCATACTAATGCTGAGTCCACCCACCCTCTCCCCTACTTAGGAACCAGAATGTCAAAAGCCAGATCTAATATTCCAGATGTGGGTCCAAATGAGCCTTCTGATTATCCAATCCAAAAGACAGCAATAGACATTACAGGGTCCCAATAAAACAGCCCACCACAGCATTTTACAGTATGGTCTAGAGTTAAGCCCACATTTCTCCATACGACTTAAATATGAAGAGGACCATCAAACATATGGCAAGAGTCACAAAAGAGACCTAAATATCAGGAAATGAAAGAACACTTGGGAGTTGGGTGTTGTGGCTCATACCTACATTTCCAGCCAATACTCAGGAGACAAAGCAGGAAGATTGAGTTCCAGGCCAGCCTTATTACATAACAAGACCTTATTACAAAAATAATAAAAAAATAAAAATAAAAATAAATTTGAGGGAAACACACTTTGAAGATAAATGAAGGAGCTGAGAAGATGGTGCTTGCTTGCAAAGCCTGCCAGCCCAGGATTCAATTCCTCAGTATCCACAATAAAGCCAGATGCACAAAGTGATAAAAAGAAATGAAAAAACAATTTGGGGGCTAGGGAGATGGCTCAATGGATAATAAACCATTTACCATACAACTCTGAGTATGTGAGTTCAAATCTAGAGACTCTCACATAAAAGCCAGAAGCTGTGGTGGGCTTTTGCACACCCAGTACACCTACTACAGTAAGAAGGGAGATGGAGACAGAAACTTCTGGAAGCTCACCAAAGAAGCAGTGAATAACAAGAATAGTCTGCCTTAAAAATGAGGTGGAGGGGCTGGAGAGATGGCTCAGCGGTTAAGGCACTTGCCGCCAGTGCCTAAGGCCCGGGTTCAATTCCCCAGGACCCACGTAAGCCAGACCCACAAGGTGGTGGCCCTGATCTGCGCTCTCGCTCTCTCTCTCTCGCTCTCTCTCTCTCTCTCTCTGCTTGAAAATGAATAAATAAAATATTTTTTTTAAAAAATGAGGTGGAAATCCAGCACAGTGGCACACATCTTTAATCCCAGCACTAAGGAGGCAGAGGTAGGAGGATCACCATGAGTTCAAGGCCAGCCTGTGACTATATAGTGAATTCCATATCAACATAGTCTAGAGTGAGACCCTACCTCAAAAAAACAAAACAAACAACAAAAAAAAGAGGTAGAAGGTAATGACCAACCTGAAAGTTGTCTTCTGAAAGAGGAAGAAAGGAAGAAGGAAGGAGTGAATGAAGGAAGGATGATGGAGGGAGGGAGGAAATGAAACAAGGAAAGTACAATTCCTAAACTACCCATATAAGTCAGATACAAAAAGTGTGCAAGCATCTGGTGGTCATTTGCAGTGGCATGAGGCTCTAGTGTCCCTCCCCAACATGAGTGCAAAATTTTAAAAAAAGAATGCTAATGGACTTTATAGTGGGATACTACAAATCAAAGAAAATGAGTGCTTTCAAAATTATGAGAAAGATCAGGCTGAAGAGATGGCTCAGTGGTTAAGGCACTTGCTTGCAAAGCCTAATGGACCCAGGTTTGGTTCCCCAGTGCCCATATAAAGCCAGATGCAAGCCAGGCGTGGTGGCGCATGCCTTTAATCCCAGCACTCGGGAGGCAGAGATAGGAGGATTGCCGTGAGTTCAAGGCCACCCTGAGACTACATAGTGAATTCCAGGTCAGCCTGGACTAGAGCAAGACCCTACCTCGAAAAACCAAAAAAAAAAAGCCAGATGCACAGAGTGGAGCGAGCACAGAGTAGTATCTGGAGTTTGTTTGCAGCTGCTGGAGGCCCTGGCATGTCCATTCATACACTCTCCCAGCCCCTCCTCCTTGTAAATAAATAAAAATAAATTTCAAAATAAATTATGAGAAAATAGCCAAGCATGATGGAGTATGACTTTAATCCCAGTACTAGGGAGGCAGAGGTAAGAGGATTGCTGTAAATTTGAAGCCAGCCTGGGACTAGAGTTAGTTCCAGGTCAGACTAGACTAGAGACCCTACCTCAAAAAAATAATTATGAGAAAATAAATATATTCCTGCTAGAATTCAATATCCAGTTAAACTATTTAAGACTGGAACAAGAAGCTACCAGAAAGGGAAAAAGCCTCAATTTTTATTTTACTTTCTTCACAAAGCCAATACCCATGATAAAGGAAAAAATGAAATCAAGGAAACAGGAGCTTGAACATAACAGAAAGGCAAAGAGACTCTCCAGGATGAAGGTGGAGAAAGATCACAGACTGACAGCTATGCAGAGACCTTACAAAGTCTGCCTTCAAGGACAATGGTGTACCTGCTACAGAAAATAGTTTGGTGGTTTCTCAAAATATGAAACACAGGGTCTGTAGATGTAGCTCAATGGTAGAACTCTTACTTAGCACAAACAAGGTCCTGGGTTCAGTATCCAGTACCACAAAAAGAAGAGAAGGAAGAAAGGAGGAAGACTAGAATGGCGAGGGAGGAAAGAAGGCTAAACACAAACTTATATGATTCTGCAATTCTACTCTTGGGCAGCTTCCCAGAAGAACTGACAATAGTTATTCAAAGAAATATTTGCCTTTTTCCCCCCCAAGGTAAGGTCTCACTTTAGCCTAGGCTAACCTGGAATTGACTGTGTAGTCCCAGGCTGGCCTTGAATGTTTATAGAAGCACTATTCATTAATAATCACAAGGTGAGAACTCGAATGTTCACTAACTGATGAACAGACAGAAACAATATATTCTGGGGCTGGAGAGATGGCTCAGTGCCACTTGCCTGTAATGCCTAAGGACCCAGGTTTGATTCCCCAGCACCCACATAAAGCTAGATGCACAAAGTGGCGCATGCATCTAGAGTTCATTTGTAGTGGCTAAAGGCCCTGGTGCACCCATCCTCTCTCTTCATTCTCTCTCTTTCTTTCTCTCTCTCTCTCCTTGAAAATAAATATTTTAAAAATGATATATTCATATAGTCAAAAACTATTAAACCAAAGAAAAGAAGTATTACTACATGAATAATTCTTTGTAGAGTTTTTGTTATTGTTGGAGTTGTGTGGTTGTATTGTTTGCAGGGGCCAGGCGGTGGGGCGGGGAGTGCTTGAGACATGGTCTCGAACTTGATATGTAGCTGAAAATGACTTTGAACTCTTGATGTTCCTGCCTCCTCTTTAAGGTTGGGATTACAGGTGTGTACTACCATACCCAGCTAAAGGTTTTTATTGTTGTTTGTTTGTTTGTTTTGGCTATACAGGGGAACCCAGAGCTTCATGCATGCATGTAAGCACTGTCACCAAATTATATCCCCAGTCCTAATATTGATAATTTTTTTAAATTTATGAGAGAGAGAGAGAGAGAGAGAGAGAGAGAGAGAACACACCAGGGCCACCACCTTGTGGGTCTGGCTTATGTGGGTCCTGGGGAATTGAACCCGGGGCTTTAGGCACTGGAGGCAAGTGCCTTAATCGCTGAGCCATCTCTCCAGCCCAATATTGATAATTCTTAAAAACATCATGTTAAGTGAAAAGAAGTATTACAATTCCCTTATATAAAACGTCTAGAGCAGATACTTCTATAGAACAAAAAGCAGTTTAGCAGTTGCCAAAAGCTGGGAAAGAAGCATGAGTGGGAAGTGACCACTCAAGAATGTAGGATTTTATTATGGGGTAATGAAATTGTTTGGAATAAGACATAGATAATTGCAGCCGGGCGTGGTGGCTCACTCCTTTAATCCCAGCACTCGGGAGGCAGAGGTAGGAGGATCACCATGAGTTCAAGGCCAGCCTGAGACTACAGAGTGAATTCCAGGTCAGCCTGGGCTAGAGCGAGACCCTACCTCGGGGAAAAAAAAAAAAAAAGACATAGATAATTGCAAAAAATAAACAAAAAAGAGCTGGTTGTGGTGACACACTTGGGAGGCAGAGGAGGAGGATCGCCACAAGTTCGAGGCCAACCTGAGACTACATAGTGAATTCCAGGTCAACCTGGGCTTGAACTAGACCCTACCTCAAAAAACAAAACAAAACAAAACAAAACAAAAAATCATGGCCAGGCGTGGTGGTGCACGCCTTTAATCCCAGCACTCGGGAGGCAGAGGTAGGAGGATAGATGTGAGTTCAAGGCCACCCTGAGACTACATAGTGAATTCCAGGTCAGCCTGGGCTAGAGTGAGACCCTACCTCGAAAAACCAAAAAAAAAAAAAAACACCCCCCCCCAAAAAAAACACTGCAAATGTACTAAAAGCCACTAAATTGTACACTTTTTAAAAATATTTTATTTGTTCATTTTCAGGCACAAAGATACAGAGAGAGAGAAGAGAGAGAGAGAGAGAGAGAGAGAGAGAGAGAGAGAGAGCGAGCAGACCAGGGCCACCACCTTGTGGGTCTGGCTTACGTGGGTCCTGGGGAATTGAACCCAGGCCTTAGGCACTGGAGGCAAGTGCCTTAACTGCTGAGCCATCTCTCCAGCCCCTCCACCTCATTTTTAAGGCAGACTATTCTTGTTATTCACTGCTTCATCAGAAATGAAATTTTTTCCCAATATTTTCTATCTATGGTTTTGTGAACCCACAGATGCAGAACCCACAGACATGGAGGGCTACATTTATAAAATTATGGTAATTCATATGATTACAGATCTAAACAGACTCATAATATAATTATATGAGGACAGGGACAGAAAATGACCTTGTATGTGGTTGAGAGGGTGAGGTGGAAGAACCAACTTACAATCTTCCAGAGTCAGAATTCAATCAAACATTCCCGCAAGTGAAAACTTAAGAGGTGATACTACAAGTTTACTATACGAGTAAATGGAAACAAGCACTAAAAGGAACAGCTCTAAGTGTTTAAAGAAGTTGTCTGGTGAGGAGGAAATGAAATCTGGGGGTGAAATGGGGAGTTCTATTTCTGTAGGAACCAACAGAAAGGAAGAAGGCTCACCTGAAGAAACTGTGTGAATTCTGTGTAGCTAAGATGCTTCTTCCGATTATGCCCAAAATGCAGTCGGATAAACTCACAGTCCCAGTTAAAAGGGATATGATGATGAACAATAGTCTGTCCAAAAATTTCCTTGACATTTTCTTAAAAGGAAAACAAAAATAAGCCAATTATATCTGGAACAGGTAACCTGATCCACTGCAATGTTCCTACAGAAAAAAATTAAGAGAAGTTTTAAAAGTCAATATCATCTGCTTCTATTAAGATTAATTGCAAATCCTTTTTGTGTCCAGAAATCCATGCAGGAACACAACTGATACAAAATATAATTTTATACTTAAGACTGTGTACCATTGTATATAAGGCCATGAGATTCTTAATTTCTCTTGATTTAATTTTAATTAGGAAGTGATTTCTTTTTTGCACTATAAATGGCTGCTACTTTACATTACAGCGTAAAATCAATAGTGTTTTCCCGGTTCCTCAAGGAGTCGAATTAAGCCTTTTATCAGAAGCATGAATACCTAAATTACAGTATAATGCAATATTTGTCATACTAAGTATAGTTTGATTGAGGCTTGATTATTACATTCACACTAGCCTGAATATGTCTATTGAAGATAGGTATAAGAAATACTACCAAAAGCATATCATTAGCTCAGCAGCAAGCACCTTATTAAAAGCTTCTGATATTGTCAAAAATATGGTCTTGACACAAAGCTTCAAAATCCCCATAAAATCCATGATTATTAGTCTGAACTATTAAAATATTTTAAGATAAGTGAAATGAGTGATTCACTTTTAAATAAAAAACTGAACACGGCACACTAACTTTTAGATGGGAACCAGTCACACTGTTCAATATACAACCAAAACTGCAACCTGTCTTCATGCACTAGCAAAATCATTCACTTTTTAATCAGTTGTACATTTACTATACAAGTCAGTTCACAAATGACTGGCACTTTAATAAGCATAGCCTGGATAGACTAATTTAGAAGCTCATGCCAAAAAAAAACCCACAAAAAACAAAAACAAAATTATTAACAAAGTTAAAAAAGCAGAAAGTCAGTTTGACTATCTGAAGAGTGAAATTACTTTCAATTTCAGCCAATTTTATTAGTGAAAGGGCTTTACCATTAATAGCTATCAATTATACTAGAGAATTAGTAAATACAAGTTTAAAGTTTCATAATCACCTCCAACTATACCAATTTCTCTGATTTCTATAGATTCGGTGAATTCAACATTGATCTCATACTATAAATGGTGTAATGGATTCCCTTTGTTTTCTATGCCCAGGTACAGGAGCAGGAGCGTGCACTGATTCTGAACTGGAAACCCTACCAGTCTGGGCTCAATGTAACAGCTGAGTGTTTAGAGCATGCAGCAAAGTGGAAAGAAGACATTGGATGTCACTGGGGAGATGGGATTCTCATCTTTTCTTTCACATGGATATATAGGATTCCTCTCTTGCCTAAGTAGCTTGAGAATTTCAGTTTTCAAATCATATAAAATACTTTCACCTTTCATAAACACAAATTAACTATTATACAGGGTGTTGGTTGCAAAAAGAAAAGTCAAAGCAATTTATGGGATCCTGGTTTCTAGTCAACACAAGATTATCCTTAAAACAAGGACTAGACTAGCTCAATGCAGAAATCTGACATAGTATGCATGAGACTGTGTCCATCCCCAGTATCAAAAAAAGGTACATATATATGAAACTCCAATTTACAAAATATGTGAAAGTTTGTAAGATAATTAGAATAATAGGGATTACAAAAACATTTAGTGCTAAAATTATGGAAAATCAGTAAAGTTTTTTTTAGAACCAATCTAATATAATTAGATGCTTCTATTCCCAAATTAAACACTTATTTTAAAGGTCTAACCAAAAAAAAAGTTTAATTTAAAAAGATGAAAAAATGAAATGGAGCCAGTCGTGGTGGCACACGCCTTTAATCCCAGCACTCGGGAGGCAGAGGTAGGAGGATTGTCATGAGTTCGAGGCCAGCCTGAGACAGCATAGTGAATTCCAGGTCAGCCTGGACTAGAGTGAGACCCTACCTCGAAAAACAAAAAACAAAGCAAACAAAAAAAAAAAAAATGGAATGGAGAAAAGGATAGCTTAGATTACTATATTGATATAAGTAATAGTACGGTTAATTGTTTAGAAAATGTTATTTCATGGTAACCTTTATGTTAAAGATTATATATCCCAAAATACAATTATTTAATAAGAAATGTAAATATTGCTACATAGCAAGTTTGAAGCTGACTAACAAGACCTCATCTAAAAAAATTTATGATGCTAAGTAAACAATTTCTATATAATGATAGATAAAACTAAATCCCTTTTATGTGATTAGAAAATATCAGAATCTTGTCCACGGCCATACCACCCTGAATGCGCTCAATCTCATCTGATCTCGGAAGCTAAGCAGGGTCGGGCCTGGTTAGTACTTGGATGGGAGAAAATATCAGAATATTATATGTGAAAAAGTATCAAATAAAGTCAAAGACTCAAAAGCTTTTAAAATAAGAAAATTTAATTATTCTTAATTTTTTCAGATATCACAAAAAAGGACTTTATAAACTAAATTTATTTTATGTATGTATGTTTGTTTATGGTATTTAGGATCAAACCCAGGGCCTCATGTATGCTAGGCATGCACCCTATCACTGAACTATATCCTAAATCTTTTTTTACTTTTTTATTCTTAGATAATGTGTCATAAACTGACCTTGAACTTGCTTTGTAGCCCAAGCGATCCTTGAATTCTTCCTGTCTCCTCTAGAGTAACTGGGATTATAGAGTTGCACCTTCAGGTCTGTCTTAATTTTGTTTTGTTTTGTTTTGAGACAGGGCTGTCTCACACGATGGCTCAGGCTGGCCTGGAACCCATTGTGTAGCCCAGGCTAGTCTTGAAATCATGTCTCCTGCCTCAGCTTCCCAATGGCTGGGATTACAGCCATGAGCCATGATGCCAAATGCATAAACTAAATTTATAATGTATAATTATATGATATGTAAAAATTGCTATAGTTAAACCTAGGCTCTCACCAATACTAGGCAAGCACTCTACCAATAAGCTACACTCCAGCCCTATAATGCAAACTTTAACTGGAAATCCTATCTTATAAACTTCCTAGGAATCTCTAGTAAGATCTTAGAATGTCTTTAAGCAATTCAAATAATGGTCTAATAGTCAGCAATCTCTTCAAATACAGATGTGGCATTTTCCATGAATAGTATTTAGACAATTTCTATTTCTCTTAAAATGGTCATTTGACAGCTCTGTATACAGTTTCACTATGGCATTATATGCTGTGATGTTTTAACTACTATTCAGATTCTTTGATATATTAAGTCACATAATAGGTTGTTACTAGAACTAATAAAATTATAAACTTTTTCTGGCACCTTTGAGATATATTCTACTTATTTTCTGTTATTTATCTACTGCCAGTTGCCTGAGGCTGCTTAGGAATGTCACAGAAATAAATAGTATCACTATTGTCTTGAAGTCTAATTCATAATCACCTCTTTTCTTTCACTGGGAATTATGGAAAGGCTCCAGAACTAAGGAGCTTAACTTGTGTGCAACAACAGCTCCAACAGCTGATGTTCTTACCATACTTGGTTTTATCAGGTCTTGCATGACATGAAAGGGAAACCATTAATCCCAAGTACACCTATTACATCTACCTGAAGTTGCATAGCAAGTTTCCCACCCAGAGAGAATCCCGTCTTTCCAGTGGCAAACAAGGATCTTTAGCTCTAATAGTACTCTTTAAAAAGTATGGTTTCAGTGGCCATAACTCTGGCCTGGATGAAAGGATTATGGCAGTCGTAGCAGCAAGATCATGATCCAGTATTTATACTAGATTGCATTGTAAAGAGAAAAACGGGAATCCATTCGTTTTCTGACATATAGAAAACAATAGACTGCCTTTTCACTTCCTGCAGAGCATGGGCTTATGAAAGAGATGGTTGATAATTCCATTGAGAAGGGAATTTGGGCCAGATACAAAAGTAGCTTGCCATTATGTTCTCTTTAGTTAAAGAAGAGGAGCACAATGATTTGTCAGGAGAGCAGGTAATGGTGACAACTATGATTAAGTAAAAATGTTCACAGACAGATAGCATTAGTCAGTTTAGCTATATCAGTCACTTCTGATTGGACTAGTTGAAATACACATTGAAGCATATATATAATGTAAATATGTCTTAACAGAGGTTTCCATTTCCCCAGTAGCCCATACTGTGTCTCCCCATCTTATCCACCCTCACCCCTCCCCTGGTTTTTATGGGAGCCTGCTACAGGTCTTGATCACCTTTCTGCAGTACAAAATTACCTCTGACCGGGGCTGGCACTCTTCTCCAAGACTGCCACCATGCCTGTTCCATGAATGTGCCTGGAAGGAGCTGCTGTACCAACGGTGTGGCCAGAGAACTCCTCCTGTAGGTATACAAGCCATCAGCCCTGTGACACAGCCCACCTACCATCAGCCCAACTTGACATCCTGAGTCCAAGGATTCCGGCCCAGCAGGAGCCCCTGCTTCCAACTTAAAGACTTGAGACCAAACCTTATTGTCAGGGGGAAAAATGTCCTCAATAGTTGAATTTCACCTGCACAGTTCTTAAGGTGAAGTCAGAGAGACTCTTAGGACACATACCATGAATGGTGACTGTCCTTGGGTACAACTGAACATACACAATGGTGAAATCTGTAGAAGTGCTTCTCAGTGAAGGAAAAAAAAAAGGGGGGGGGGGAGTAGAGGAACAAGTTGGAGACAAAAAAAAGAAAACAAACAACAAAAATGACCAACAACAAGAACTTGTGGAGAAAGTCTCAACCAACATAGCACTAGACTCAATCTCAGCTTCTAGGTTCTACTCCCAGGAAGGACTTTATGTCCTGGGTGAACTCTCCTGTTTGTTTACTGTTAGCCCTTTACCTACCTCCAGAAGGGATTACTGTCAATAGAGTAGTCCTGTCACCAAATACATGGAAAGGTTCATTTCTCAGGAAAGATGAGTTACAGTTAAAGAAGCTTCAACAGTCTACCATTAAGTGGCATGAAAACAATGTAAACCTCAAAATTTAAGCAAGTAGATCAAGACCTTGAGCCTCTTTTTAAAAAATGGCCCTCACTGTGATGTCTGAAAACATTCAAAGAAAAGAATCTTTAAAATTCTTCCTGATTTAAATTGAACTCTCACATGGACTTGACATTGTATTAAATTATCCCAGTTACTTAACCCATTAGAACTTCACATCATTCCATGTCAACATTTTTGTTTTCACTGAGAAAGTGTACATTTTTCATAGCTACACTACCATAGCCTATTCCTTTAAATGACAACAGTGGTTATATCTACACCACTGCAATTTGTTCTTCCCTTTAGGAAAGCGACTATTCTTAAGGCACAAATGGAACGTTTTTTTTTTTTTTTTTTGTTACCAACTGCACATACTGAGAGCCAACATGGTAACAAATCAAAGGGTACCCCTGCTTTGAGGGTTCTACAGTTAGGATGTGTTCTTAGGAGAATTGATTTTGAGGAGTTCTCATTCCTAGGCAAACACTTTGAACACAAATTTTGAGTTTTAATGGAAAATTCAAAACATATATTTCATATTTGTTTATTAGTTAATAGGAGTTTCTTTTTGATGTGTGTATATGTGCGCATGCTTTAGAATGACATCTTTGTTAAAATAATAACCCTTTAAAAGAAAATGGACAAATTCATGGCAGTAATTGACAACACAATGTGGTATTATTACCAGTAAACTAAAGTTACATTATTTCAATCCAATTCTATCAAGCAGGATTTCCAGTGCACTAGTGGGTAACAGTGAGACCTAGGTGATGTATACTGTATCTACCACACACCAGTCATGCAATGGCCTCTACAATATTCATGCCCCCTGGTAGTAACAGATAAACAAGCCATTAAGCAATCAACTACAGCATGCATTGGAATTTTTATTAAATATCAACAAAAGAGGAAACAATTGACTAATGTTTTACTTATTTAAAAAAACAAGCAAACAAAAACCCCTCCAGAAAATCCTTCCTGGGCTTTCACTTTCTGTAATGTATTACCAAGGCCTCGATATAAGTCCTCTCTCCCAGAATGAAAGCATCTCTAACAACAAAAATACTTGGTCCAGAATTCAAATAAATGTTCAGTATTGCTATTTTAATAAATACTTGCACAGATACATATAATTTAAATATACAGCTTGATGTATTTAAAAAAACATATCTATAAAAAACAGAAGCATAGATGAGAACAGTATGTACAAGTAACAAATAACATTAGCACTATCAGCAGAGTCCACGAGAGATTCCAATAGCAAAATGAGGTCTCCCCATTCCACTGCACTTTGCATCCTGTATTCCCCCCTAAATTTCTTTCCTTGTATGCACAAGAGAAACCTATATCTTAAATAGCTCCAAACTAGAAAATATAATGCCATTTGATGAAAACAATTTAACTTTAGTTAGAATGAATCTCAAATTTCTTTTTACCTAAACATGTGTCTATAAATACATAAGCACAATTCATTTTATTAAATGGGTACAAACATGAAAACTGACCTTCATCATAGATCCAAAATTCCTATAAAAATAAACTCCAAGTTAATTATTTCCTTACGCGCAAAACCTGTACTCTTGAATACTGTTTGAAATAAATGGCCCTTAAAATTTTTATTAAATAACATTTGCTCTAGGTATAGTTTCAATGTTTTCCTTATTATCTTAAAAACATAAAATCTTTATTATAATTCCTTTCAGTTTCATTGAGAAAATGTGTCTAAAAATAGAGTGGAGATCAGTGGCAGAATGCTTCTCTAGAATGCATAAGACCCTGGTTTGATTCCCAGAGCCACAATAAAATAAAAATAATAAAACTAGGGAAGCTGGACAGGAATGGAAAATGATTTAAAAATATTAAAAAATAGAAAAACAATGTGTGTGTGACAGAGAGAGAAAGAGAGAAAGAAAGAGAAAAAGAAAGAACGAGAAAGCAAGGAGGGATGGAAGGAAGGAGGGAGGATGGAGGAGTTCTAGCTGGCCAAGGATCAGGAACTTTTTCTTATTCCAAAATAATCTTATCACTAGATTATGGAACAGAAAATGTAAGCAAGATGCTGGGGGTTCATAGGTTCTTTAATTTATACCAGATGTTATTAAAACTCACTCTGATTTTTTAAAATCTTAACTATATTTCTTGAAATCCTAACTCATGAATCATAATCTAAGAGAAAAACAAAAGAGCCATAAAAATAATAAAGTTAGGCTCTAATAACCACATCTTTTATTTTCATGGAGTAAGGTCTGTATAAGCCACTCAGCTGCTTCCTAGCCTTGTTTTCATATGCTAGTCAACAACAGCATGAGTCTCTTGTTAGTTTGTTGGATGAAGTGACTTCAGTGACACTTTTTCTTTTTTAAATCCAAGCTGGAAAAGTGATCAAATGAAGGAGACACAATTCTAAGGTAGGAGGCAAAATAAATTAGAATTGATTTTGAGGGGCTGGAGAGATGGCTCAGTGGTTAAGGCACTTGCCTCCAGTGCCTAAGGCCCCGGGTTCAATTCCCCAGGTCCCACATAAGCCAGACTCACAAGGTGGTGGCCCTGGTGCTCGCTTTCTCTCTCTCTCTCTCTCTCTCTCTCTGCTTGAAAAAGAATAAAAATATTTTTTAAAAAAATTGATTTTGAGAAATCTAATTCTTTTGTTTGTTTGTTTTTCAAGGTAGGGTCTCACTCTAGCCCAGGCTCTCCTGGAATTCACTCTGTAATCTCAGGGTAGTCTCGAACACATGGTATTCCAATCCTCCTACCTGGGCCACCCCCATGCTGGGATTAAAGTCATGCATCACCACGCCCAATTTGAGTCATCTAATTCTTAATGTGCACATGACTTAAGTACAAGTAGTACACTGTCACTAACCCAAACACTTATATCCAATTTTCCCAAGCATTTCTGTACCACATTTAGAGGTGAGACATGTGATACCAACTGGAAATAGAAAGTGCAGTACTCTTATTCCTAAAGGTTTGTGTTGACAAATGAGCTGGTAGAGGCTTTGTATTTTTGCTAGAGAATCTAGGTGTTCTCAAGGAAAGGCCAGTTCTCCAGGAGGCAACAAGACCAGAGCTTGCTCCAAAACAGAAACAGAAAGAGCTCTGCATATTTGTTGTTGTTGTTGTGGTAGGGCCTCACTTTAACCCAGGCTGCTCTTGAACTGACAGAGATCCTCTTACTTTAGCCTCCCAAGTGCCACAATGCCTGGCTTTGCATAATATTTTTAAGTGTTCAAACACAGAGGACAACTGGGCCCACGGGCAGAGGAAAGAACCAAGGCCAAGAAAATGTTCCCTCCAGAGTCACTGGTAAGGTGCCACGGATTCTTCCTATGCACTTGTACTTTCTCACCATCATTACATTACCAAAACAAACACTGCCTCCTTCAAGTTTAAGTAAAGGGCATCTGTTTTATAACACAAACATCATAGTAAATATTCAGTGCTGTAGCTTAGGGAAAGCCTGATTTTCAAGGGTTTTCTCTACAAATATTTGTGGCAATTCACAGCAATTGAGAAGTTCAAGTTCAGTTTTACAAGATGAAAAAGTTCTAAAAATCTGTCTCAAAGCAATGCAAATATACTAATTGGCTAAGACAGTAAATTTTTGTTTTTAACCACAGTAAGAATTTTCAAATAGAAAAATGAAGGCAGAGAGGGGCTCAAATTCTTGAAAACACTACACTGTTTTTACTGAAAAGTCTACTGTAGGAAAAATTAGCCAAAACCAAATATAAACTAATTTCTGCCAATTAGCATTTTTAAACCCAATACATAGCTGCAAATTAAAATCCTAGTTTGTAAACTTGTGAGACATTGTATCCACCAAAGAATTTAAATCAATTTCTATATCCACCACAGATGACAATTTTAATTTTCTTAAAATTAAAACCAAAAATCTAGAATGGGGAGGTTTATTTACAGAGCATTAACGAGCAAGGCGTGGTGGTGCATGCCTCTAATCCCAGCATTTAGGAGGTTAAGGCCAAGCCTGGGCTACAGAGTGAGTTTCAGGTTAGAGTGAGACCCTGCTTCAAAGAAAGAGAGAGAGAGAGAGAGAGAGAGAGAGAGAGAGAGAGAGAGAGAGAGAGAGAGAGAGAGAGAGAACACTAACTAATCATGTTATAATCCCTCCTTTGGTATCCTTGTTGATGTTAAAATAACATTGTAGCAATTTTCCAAAGCTGCTGCAGAAGACCTCTGAATTTAAAAATAAATAAATAAATAAATCCCTTAAAGAATGAGAAGATTGCCAGGCGTGGTGGCATATGCCTTTAATCCCAGCACTCGGGAGGCAGAGGTAGGAGGATCACCATGAGTTCAAGACCACCCTGAGACTACATAGTGAATTCCAGGTCAGCCTGGGCTAGAGTGAGACCCTACCTCAAAAAACCAAAAAAAAAAAGAGAGCGAGAGAGAAGACTGCTCTGTGTGATTTGTCATTTATTTTATGAAGAATTTTGTCTTCACTAGCCTAGAACAAAAAATTCTTAGCCAGGCATGGTGGCACATGCCTTTAGTCCCAGCACTCAGGAGGCAGAGATAGGAGGATCACCTTGAGTTCGAGGCCAATTTGAGACTAATAGTGAATTCCAGGTCAGCCTGGGCTATAGTGAGACCCTACCTTGAAAAAAAAACAAAAACAAAAAAAAATCCTTGTTCCACTATTTTAGGAATGCCAAAGTATCAATGACATAATGAGCTAAATAAAGCTCAATTACATCATCTTTTACAATAACCTAATGCTGTGAAGAAAATAAAACTACTTTGATTTGTATAAATCCTCCTAGGAAATTAATGCTTTGCTTATTAGCTCAGTCTTAAATAAGTAGCAGCATATATTTGGTTATTACATAGGGAAGTTAAAAAAGACTGGACCAGCATCACTAACTTTACTTACAACATATAATCGCTTTTATTCCCTTACCAAATGTCACCTCTCCATTTCCGCTCTTGTCAAACAACTGGAAAGCCACTATGAACATAGAATCTGGAGCACATAAAACAGATTCAAATGCCAAAAACTCTTGATAGGAGATCAACCTAGAACAAAACAGAAAATGTTACTAACTAGTAAAGGATAGGAAACTATCAGGCATTTAAGCCTGCTGTTACTATATGAGCTGTGGCTCAGGGTAACCAAGTTATAGATGAAGAACAGATATAGTCAAAGAAAGGAAGGAAGGAAAGCATATTACCCTTCTGCTATTCTTTTTAAAAAAATATTTTAATTTTACTTATTTGCCGACGAGAGAGAGAGAGAGAGAGAGAGAGAGAGAGAGAGAGAGAGAGAGAGAGAGAGAGAGAGAGAATGGGCACATCAGGGCCCCTGGCGACTGTAAAGGAACCTCCTTTTGTGCACCTGGCTTTATGTGGGTACTAGGGAATTGAACTCATTGGGTTTTACAGGCAAGTGCCTAACTGCTGAGCAATCTCTCCAGCCTCCCACCTCTTCTGCTATTCTTACTAGAGTAATTATGCATTGATTGTGTAAAGTCTAGTTTCCAAGAGTCTCTTATCCCATGAAGCTAGGCTTATCATAGAGCACAGGCTTGGTTCAGGGTAAAAACTCATAAATAATCTTGAACAAATTAAATTTAAATATTTTTGTAAAGAGAAAAAATTTCCTGATACAGCATCAGGAAAATATCTTTACATTTTACATTTTAATTCATGCCTCTATTCACCTACAAGCATACATTCAAAGATGCATTTTCTATTATTTAAAATAATTTAAATGTATTTAATCATAATAATTGCACTGAGCCAGGCATGGTTACACACACCTTTATTCCCAGCACTCAGGAGGGAGAAGGATTGTTTTGAGTTCGAGGCCAGCCTGAGACTACAAAGTGAATTCTAGGTCAGGCCAGACTAGAGCAAAAACCTACCTCAAAAACCCAAAAACTGAAAAATAGAAAAAATATTTAAAATAAAGAATTATCAGCACTATTTTTTCAGACGATAAGAATAATTGGGGAGTGGGGGTTGGAGAGGTGGCTCAGCGGTTAAGGTGCATGACTGGAAAACTTAACAACCAGAGTTCGATTCCCCAGAACCCACGTAAATCCAGATGCACAAAGTGGTGCATGTCTCTAGAGTTTGTTTGCAGCAGATGGAGGCCCTGGCATACCCATTCTCTCTGTCTCTCTCTCTCTCTCTCTCTCTCTCTCTCTCTCTCTCTCTCTCTCTCTTTCTCTCTCTCTCTCTCTGCTTGCAAATAAACATTTTTTAAAAAGGAATAATGGGGGTGGAGAGATGGCTCAGTGGCTAAATGTGCTTACTAGTAAAGCCTGACAACCCCGGTACGATTCCCCAGTAAGCACAGAAAGTCAGATGCATAAAGTGGCACATGCATCTGGAGTTCCTTTGCAGTAGCAAAAGGCTCTAGTTGTGCCCATTCTCTCTTTCTCTTTCTCTCAAAAAACCAAATAAAAATATTTCTGAAAAGGAATAAGGAGAGCTGGAGAGATGGCTCAGCAGTTAAGATGCTTGGCTTCAAAGCCTAACCACCCAGGTTCAATTCTCCAATATCCAAGTAAAGCCAGATGCACAAAACGGCACATGCATCTGGAGTTCATTTGCAGTAGCTGGAGGCCCTGGAATGCCCATTCT
>PVHP010023011.1:0-27804 GCA_004024765.1 Zapus hudsonius
ACAACACACTTGGGTAAGGAAGACCGAGATGAGTACTAAGATATACAGGATCCCTTGCCACAAGGACTAATACAGACAGCCCACGAAGGAGGATATACAACTGATCAGGGATGGGGAGGGGAGGAAGTGGGGAATTCGGGATAACAACGCATGGTTTGCCCACTAAATAATGTAACTCATTATGGATAATAAATATTAAAAAAAAAAGAGTAATCATCTATCGGTATCTACTTCTGTCCCCACTGGAGTTAGCTTTCATTTTTATTCTTTGTGTCTATGTGTATGTGTGTGTTTATATCCCTCTTAGCAAAATTCAGGGCTGGTTCATGGAAAACTTGCATCGGGTGCTGGAATTTGCCCTTGGTTTATTTGAATATTGTGCCGTCTAACTGCTGGGGCCCTTTTAATTTTTTTTTTTTGGTCAGATATTTAATTCCACTATAAAGACAATCCAAGTGAGAAACTTCAGCACACTGATTTGTTCTTTGAGTCATTGCACTGTAATTAGCTGAGTTGGGTTTTAAAAGCTACAGAAGAAAATCTTTCTTGTCTGTTTATGTCAGAAAAAAATGGCTAATGAGCACTTATCAAAAAGATGAACATTTTTTCATTAGATTAAGTAAAATCAAAACAGATTTATAATGTACTATTATGTTTCAGCTCGGAATAAATTGAGTAAAATAGCTAATATCTTCACGGCTCCCTGAGACTATGTCTTGGCAAGGTAGGAGCCACCTCCCTGCCCCTCCCCCACACCTCGACTTCACAAAGTGTTCCTGTATGGCAACTTTCTTTGTGGCAAACGTGCTTCCAGACACACTCCCAGAGGGCTTTGGAATGATCTTCATATTATTTGTCATTTTGGAATAGCTGT
This sequence comes from Zapus hudsonius, assembly GCA_004024765.1. Classification (NCBI taxonomy): domain Eukaryota; kingdom Metazoa; phylum Chordata; class Mammalia; order Rodentia; family Dipodidae; genus Zapus; species Zapus hudsonius. Next base: position 875 of record PVHP010023011.1, read on the forward strand.
GAAGCAAGCACCCATACTGGTTCTTTTTTGCATCAGGACACTGCAAATGGCAACTTCTCCTTATTAATATAGTCCTGCCAAGTGGTTTTAAAGAATGTTTTCTCCCCATTTTTTCCACGGCAGGCAGTCCAAATGCCACCTGTACCCCAGATCCTGGGGAGCTTTCCTTCCTGTGGAGAATTTCATGTTCATGTAGATGAACACGTGTCACCAAAAGGCACAGGTGATAGAGGCTGATGATGTCTTGGGAAAGCTCACGGTAAAAATGTAGAGTTTTAAGAACCTGCTCAACAAAATGGTCACTTGGGTGGTGGGTTATTTTCAGATCACCAAGAACTCTCAGCCATTCCTTTCTCATCCACTAGGTGAGAGGTAAAGTCCATATTCATTCAGTGCCTCTAGTGTCCTCGAATATGTGTCGTCCAAGAAGCATCACCATAGCATGGCTTGATGTGGATTCAGAAAATGCTAGGGTTTGGAACTTGAGTGGCACCCAAAGCCCCATATGTTCAAAGGCAAGTTGCCTCCTGGTGCTGCTGGAAGATGGTTGTAGGACCTTTATGAGATGTAGCCTAGTGTGAGGGCTTGGGGCGTGGATGAGAGGTGTACCTTTAAATGAGACAGCTGGGCCCCAGGTTCTTCCTTTTTCTCTTTTCCTGGGCCAATGGATTGTGGACTAAAGCCTCTAAAACTGTGAGACAAAGTAAGCCTTTTGTCTCATAAATTGATTATCTCGAGAATGTGTTACAGTAGCAGAGATCTAACTTAAAGAAGAATCTTTTCTTGGTTGTTTTGGGTTTAGTCTACAACAAATGAGGAAGAGATAAATTCTCTGTATATAAGAATGAGAGTTAACAAAAATAAAAATGAAAATTAGGGACTGGGGAGATAGCTTAGAGGGTCAAGTGCTTGCCATCCCAGCCTGAGGACTTGAGTTCAATCCCCAGGACCCAGTGGTGTATTCTTGCAATCCCAGAGCTGACGAAGGGATGGTTAGATCCCTTGCTAGCCTATCTCCAGGACAATGGGAGGCCCTGTCTCCAAAACAGTGGATAGTCACCACTGAATAACACCATATATACGCATACACATGTACACCCATCCTCACACACATGTGCACCCTCCTGTACATAAATACACAAATTCATATAAAAGAAAGAAAAGTAAACTGATCTAGACACCAGAAGTGAAATATTATGTAATCATAAATGTTCTAGTGATAGAACTTGTGTCCACATGATGTTTGTAGGGGGGACTTTTTATTGATGTATAAAACATTCATAAATGTAAGACTTGATGAAATTTTGTAAATTCTACAACATAGTCTTCTGTCAACACCACTAGACACAGACGCCTTCATGACCATTCCTTACCCAGCCCTCACGAGTGGCACCGTCTGATACTCACCGCTGTAGGTGTTTCTGAAGCTTTGTTCTTACTTTTCCTTGTACATTTATGTAAATTAACTTCTGGGTGTACTTTGAGGTATGATAAGGTATCAAGTATTAATTACTAAAAATAGCTTTTCCCTCACTACATTCCAATTATACTTGTTTTATAAATTAGGTGGTCTTATATTCTCCACCTGTTCTGTTCCACTGATATGTTTATCTATCGTGTGCCAATAGTACTATTTTAGCTATCTTACATTTTACAATAAATCTTAATATTTGGTAATGTAAATACCTCACCTTTTCTTTTCCATGTTTGTTTTGGCTATCCTAAATCTTTTGTTCATATAAAACCCAAGGTCAGTTGATTAATTTTCATAGAAAAGCTCACATCTTAGTGATTTGAATGGGATTCTACTGGACCTCAGTTGATGAGATCTGACTTTCACATGGTCTTCCAGTTCATTGACACGGCATGTCCCTCCATCTATGCAGACCTTCATTACTGCTGTCAGCAATGCTTTGGAGAATTTAATGTGTACATATTGCACACTTATTGTTAGATTCATTCCTAGGCATCTAATGCATTTGACTTTTGCCATTCTTAGGCAGTTTGCACAATACTAATGAAAATGACATATAAAAATAAGTACTTTCATTGCCGAAATAGTTCCCCTGGGTATTGAGCTGGGGTGTTGTAGTATTTACATGTTTGAAAGAGGCCATTCTTTTGTCCTCCATTGCTGTTCTCTCTGGATGTCTAATTGTTGTCACCCTGCACGCTGTCACTTTGGATCTGATGCTTGTGTGTTCCACAGCTAACCAGTGAGAACACACATGGCGTACCCCATCATTTGAGCATTTCCTTGCTTTTGTGTGTGATAGTGTGTTGGGGTCATCTTTTACTTCCTCTGTTCTGAGACTAGAATCAGTCACATCTTAAAAGAGTCTTGGTTCATTTTTGTTGAGGATGGTTTTCAGAAGTTACAATCTGGACATTAGGTGCTACTGGAGTGCCTTTGTGTCTAGCACAGCATAGCACTCTCTGTCTCCCCACCTCTTTCTCCTCCCTTCCTCCTTCCCTCCTTCCCTCATCTCTGAGTTCACATTGATGCCCCAAGTTCGATTTAACTCTAGAAGGTTAATTTTAGTCTTTTCCTTTTCTGCACAGGATTTTTAAAAAAAAATACTAAGATATGCTATTTATTGGTAATGCTAATGATACTTACACATTTACTGCTGTATCTTACCGGTGTTTTATGTCTTTTTTCCATATTTATTGTAAGTAATTAGATACATTGCATGAGCAAGTCTTATGGTGGTATCCCCATTTTCCTCCTCCCTGTTCCCACCCTGCTGGGGTCTTTCTGCACAGGATGTTAAGTCCTTTCTGCAGGTGAGAAATATGGCTCACACTATCTTCATTGTGTCTTCTCAGGTCCTCAGGCTTAGATTCACATGAGTCTGATTCAAAGACACTATCCTTATACAAACATAATACTAGCCAATATTCAATATTTGTTAAACATGTCTTTTGTCTCTAGACTGAGTGTTTAGTCAGAAATATTTTCCCCTTTGTGTGGTTATAATTAAGTTCATTTGTTTCTTTTTATATTCCACTTTATGTCTCCTCTATTGTTAATTTAATATCATCATCACCATTATTATCCAGAACCCAAAATGACACCCAAAGGTGTATGAAGAAATCTGTACTTCCCTTCTTCGTGCTATCCACTTTGCATGTGCCCTCATCCATTTCTACTTTAATCTTCCTTTTCCTTTTGTAAGTGTTAACAAGTAACCACACATATTATTTCTTCTGTTTTTTTAATGTAAAAGCAGAATTTCACATATGCTCTTTTATGCATTCATTTTAGGGAGTTGACAACAAATAGGATCTAGGAATCACTTCATACCATTTCTTTTTCAATTTGTATGTTCATTGTACATACTGGGTTTCATAAAAATATTTTAATACTAGGAGATCATGTGTTGTAACCATATTCACCTACCTTCCTTACCCTCCCTCCCCTCTCATTATTCCCATTCATTTCTCTAGACAGTCTCATTCTCTACTTCATGTACCATATTATATACCTATGTGATTTTATGTCTCTATATAAAACATAGGATCCATAAATGAGAGGGAGCATGCAATATTTCTTTCTGAGTCTGATTTATTTCGCCTAACATAATGACATCCAGTTGTATCCATTTTCCTGTGACTGACATAGTTTTGGTTTTTTATGGATGAATTTTTATCCATTAATCTTTTGATGGGTGCCTAGGTTGATTCCATAACTTTCATAACAGAACAATGCCACAATAAGCATGGATGTGCAAGCATCTGGTATGCTGATGGAGAGGTTTTTGGGGGATGAACCAGGAATAGCATGGCTGGGTGAGATGGTAGTTCTATTTTTAGGGTTTTTTTTTTTTTTGAGGCACCTCCATGTTGATTTTCATAGTGACTAACACTGACAGTGTCTAAGGATTCCCTTTTCTCTGCATCTCACCAGTATTTGTTGTTATTTGTTTTCTTAATGATAGCCATTCTGACAGAGGTGAGGTACAGTCTCCAAGTTGTTTTAATTTGCATCCCTCTGATGACTATGTTCAACAATTTTTATAAGTTTATGGGCTGTGTCTCATCTTTTGAGAACTCTCTGATCATTTCATTAGCCTATTTCTTTGCTTATTGGATTATTTGGTTTCTTGGCAGTCTTTTACATGCTTGGTAATCTATACACATTTTCTTGAGTAGTTCATAGCTGTATGGTGTCTGTCATGTGAATGTTTCATAATTATTCAACCATTTTCTGCAGATGTTTTTCCTCCAATATTTTTGCACATTTTCCCTGCGTATTTCTGTATTATTAAAGGTATGGGTTTGGAGAGGGCTCAGTGGACAAAATGCTTGCCTCACAAGCTAAAGGACCAGTGTTTGGATCCCCAACACCCAAATAATTGCCAGGTGAGTGTGCTGACCCACCTGTAGCCCAGAACTCAGAAGAGGGTCATATGGCATCCTGGGGCACGCTGGCTAGCTGAACTAGCCAAATCAGTGAGCTCTTAGTTCAAGTGAGAGATCTTATCTCAATAAATAACATGGAGAGGGATGAGGAAAGGCATAACATCAACCTCTTGCTGCCATGTGTGTACATACATGCGCCCATGCTCCACATATGCACCCACACACAAATGTGCATGCACACACTCACCCCCCACACACACAGCCAAACAAGAATATATCTTCAAGGTGAGTTCTTAGTTGAGAATCAAGACTAAAACGCATGATGGTTTCTTAGCTATTGACATATTTGCTTAAAGGTGAGGACATTTCTGCAATAATGTGTGAGGGTATCTCTTTTCTGATGTTACCAAGAGCATGGGATGTCAAACTCTGTAATGTGAGCCAAAACTGATAGTTGAAAACTGGCTTTTCGGCATTCATAATTTACATTTCTCTTATTTTGAATGAAGCTGTCTGTGATGGTGTGATTCCCTCATCAACTTATGTGTTCTGAATGCTAGGTCCCCAGCTGGTGACAGTCTGGGAATTGGCGCCTCCTGGAGGAGGTGTATTGTTGGGGGCAGGCTTATGGGGGTTATAGCCAGCTTCCCCTTGCCAGTGTTTGACACACTCTCCTGTTGGTGTTGTCCATTTGATGTTGGCCAGAAGGTGATGTCCATCCTCTGCTCATGCCACGTTTCACCCTGCCATCATGTAGCTTCCCCTCAAGTCTGTAAGCCAAAAAAAAAAGAGCCCTTTTCTCCACAAGCTGCTTTTGGGTGGGTTCTTTGTGCAGCAATGTGAAGTTAACTGCAACAGAAGGCATCCGTCTTTTCATATGTTTAAAGACTGTGCTGAAATTTTACTGAGGCTACTGAAACTGTGAGCTGAAATAAGCCCTTTCTTTCCTTAAGTTGCTTCCTATCAGGTATTTGGTCCCAGCAACCAGAAAATAACATAGATTTGATTTTGTTTTGTTTTGCATGTGTTTGTAGTGCGTGTGATGGTGTGTATATGCATAATAAATGCAGCTGCAACATGTCCCATGTGCCCGTGTGCGGAGGCCAGAGGAAAATGTCAGGTGTTTTTCTTTGTTGCTCATCCAATTTTTTCCTTGAGATTGAATCTCTCACAGAGCCGGAGCTGCCATTTTCAGTCAGATTGGCTAACCAGCGAGCCTCAGTGATCCCCCAGGCTCTGCTATCCACAGAACTGGGTTTATAGGCACGCATGACTATACCCAGCTGTTTATGTGAGTGCTGGGAAGTTGGACTGTGATCGAGGGCTTGTGTGTCAAGCACTCTTACCCACAGCCCCTAGTATAGGTTTTAATCCTCACCACCCCATTTTAGAATCCCTCGTGCAGCAGGGCTGGGTGATTACTGGCCCTTTGTGCTGCATGATGACCATGGTGATTTTAGTCTGTAGGGCTCTTCATTGTATTTGTAAATGTCTCTTGAGTTCTTGTCATGAATATCTCTTCCCGGAAGGGCCTTGCATTCTTTTGGGCTGATCTTTGGTATCATAAATTGCAAAGATTTTGGATATACTATAGCCTTTCCTAAGTAGCAGCTGAAGGGAAACATCTGTTCATTCAGCACTTTTTAACTGAGTTATTTATCTTTTTATTGTTGAGTTGGAAATGTTCTTGGATGCTAGATCTCCATCACATATGTGGTTTGTCAATATTCTGTGGTATGTCTTTTCACCACTAGTTTTTTTTGATATCTTTATTATCCTTAATTAGATACATTGTATGATCAAATCCTATGATGGTACCCCCATTTACCTCCTCTCTATACCCAGCCCACTGGGGGCCCTCCTCAGTGGGCATACTGGATCAGTCCATGGGATAGGGGTCATGAATAACACAGGAGGTAGACAGGTCCCCCCTTTGTGTATTGTTGCTGAGGGGGGTGATGTCTCTGGATATTCTCCTCCACCATGGCTCTTATAGACTTTCCTCCCCCTCTTCCACTCAGTTCCCTGAGTCATGGTTCACCCACTAGTTTTTAATTCAGTTCCTGGCATTCTCAAAAGCTCAACCCTGCATCCTCGGCACCATAGGGATCCCCTTCTCTTCTTAGACACTCAAAGCTGAGATGGTACAGTATGCTGGCTTCTTTCTTTGTCTTATTCCAAGCACTGTCTTCAGAGGAGCTGTGTGGTTGGTTATTCTTATTTTCTGCAACTTGCTCCTCTCCATCTTTGTCTCCTCTTCTAGCACAAGAATGCTTCATGTCTGGGCCAGGGACAAAGTGGCAGAGCACTTGCATAGCATGTTTAGGGCCCAGCATCCCATCCCCAGCCTAGCCAGGCAAAAGCAAACAAACTCAGCAAGTTTTAGGTGGCTGCTATCCCTGCAGCCTGTATTCCCCATGCTGGAAATGGGCCAATATCCCAAGGAGAGCCAGCAGAGGCAAGTCCTTTGGGTGTGTCACCCTGGCCCCAGGTTGTAGCTTGTAAAGCCTGCCTTGATTACTTCTTAAAACTCTCTGAAACTGGCCTTTTGTAGGTGTTCACACAGGGGGCTTTTTTTGGTATGAGCTATTTTGTCATTGCTAGTAGCAACAGTCATCTCTACACTTAGCACATTTCATTAAATTTGTATGGAAATGAGAGAACACAGTGAAATTGACAAAGCATTTTACAATTGACAAGGAAATTGGCTTGCTCATGCATTACTGGGAAGGGGGGGGATAAATTGGTACTGCCTTTCTGGAGGGCATTAATTTCTATCAAAATCCTTAATTCATCTGTCCTTTGACCTAGCAATTTTGTATCTAGGAATTTATCCTAAGGAGATAATTGTGAATACATGTACAGATTTATTTGTAAAGATTTCCATCTCATGAACACAATTGGAATCAAAACCCTATATACACAACAATAACGGATTTGATAAATTCCACTGCGTTGAGGCGATGAGATATAATGGAGTTTAATCTTCTCACAGATGCAGGAAAATATTTAAACACATTAGTGACCTCTTGTTAAATGCAAGAGAGTACAAAACATCACATGCAGCAGGAGCCCATTTAATAAATGTACACCTAGATCTATAAGACCAGAATAACGCATATAGAAACGCTTGTTAACAGTAGGTTTTGTTGTTTCATTGGCTTTTCTTCTTTCTGTAAATGCTTATTGATTTTTTTTCTGGAGGACATGATTTATTAAACAATTATTATACTTTTAAAGCTTGTATTTGTCAAGCACACTTGATAATGTTTTCTAGCAAACATTTTATTTTATACTGATAAACTGAGCTTTATTCTTATATTCATGTATTTTATAGACTTTTTACATTTTACCTTGTTAAAAATACTTTGTAGAACAAAAGACCTTCACACAAACATACTTTAAATTCAGTCTAGTAAAATTCTAGCAAAGACTTTACCCATTTCTGTCAGCATATGCCAAAACCTTTTAATAAAGAGTTTTTTAAAGAACGTATACAGGGTTTGTAATAAAGACCTTGATTATAATGAAAGGTTTATTTCCCAGGGAACAAATCTAGTGTCCTTTTGAAACCAGATGCTTAAAACTAAAATGAATTTTCTGGCAAACATTTATACCCATGGTTGCATTTTCCCTTGAAGGGTGCTAGAGTCACGATGACATCCTGGGCCTGGAGGCTGGTTTCTGGAAACACCAACCGTTTCTTGACTACATCATCCAACACCCAGAGAGCTGTGGACCGTCATCGGCAGCCTGAGGCCTATGTGTACTTCTTGCCCATACAGACCAGGTGGCAGGACAATGACCAGTACGGCCATGTGAACAACGTTGTGTACCACAGCTACTTCGACACTATTATCAACCACTATCTGATCAGGTAGGTGCGGGTTCAATGCCTCACTCTGATGGTCTTGCAGGCCCTCAACTGGGTGTTAGGACATTCCTCCGCTAGCACACCTCTGTTGAATTGACTGGATGCTGGGCTTCTCCACGGGAGAACAGGACCAACATGTGGGTGAGACATCATTTCCCTGCTCTCCCATAGTCTCAGGTGCTCACGTATCTGGGTCCTTTGCACTCAATTGTCAGTAAAGGCATTTGTTTATTTGAACCTCAGATAAACACCTTCACCAACAAACCATGGAATGTTCAGATGCTGGACAACTTGAGCAGACATTAACATCTGCCCTCAAGGCCTTTGTGTGAGAAAAACAGCTGCTTCCCCACACAGAGGACACATGGGGGAAAGATGTGAATATGTTGATTCTATCCTCCAAATACCTCAATGACTGGATTACCATCTGATCCATATGTGTGCAAGAATGATTAGTATATATTTGGTTAGTATAATTGTCTCTCTGAAAGAGCGCGTCCTGTTTAGAGATCTGCATAAATCCTACCTTACATTAACTATGCAGTTTCAATCAAATTGTCTATCTAGTTGAATCTTCAGTACAAATAACTCACATTTATCTCAAGCTTTCTTTCTATCTAGAACTATGAAACTTTTTTTTCCAGTTTCGTGTTTAATCTCTATGAGAGATCAGCAGGAATTGTCACTTCATAGCATGAACTCCTGGCCTGTGCCCTTTGGGACTGTCTTTGGCCCACAGAACCACTTTTTTAGGAAGACCAGAAATACTGATGAATTAATGTCCTCTCAGGAGCATCCTTGGGCTGATGGGGTTGATAAATAAGCCCCCCAGTTTCCTCTCCTATTGCCTGAGATAACTTTGAGATGCACTATTTACTCAGGCCCCCAGGATTCCCTAGTGGGATTAAGCAGATTATGGGATGGGAACATGATCAAATTACTGTATGTTTATATATTAAAGTTCCCAGTTTTTGGAAACAAAAGAAAAAGAAATCAATAGAGGATAAGGCTGCTGACCTCCTCAGTTCAGCTGTCAGGTGTTTGACTTGTTCCAGGTCTATCCAAGGACCAAGCACCTACCATTTATTGAGGATTTAGTACATGAAAGAGACTGTGCAAACTGCTTTACCCGTAGGTTCAGTTAGTCTTTCCAGCAACCTTTTGAGACGGGTGTTCATAGAGTCTTTTACTAGCTGTGAGGAACATGGCCACTTATCTGAAATCATGCTGAACTAAGTGACACAGACAGAACATAAAAGCAGGCTCTAAAGTTCATACTTTCGGACATCATTCTTTAAACTACATCCACACTGATATGATTCTTGATTATCCATATGCTTTTATAGTTTTGAGACAGGCTTATTTAAATTTTTCAAAAATATCAGAATATCACAGGATAGAGCTAGTAGAAAATGAGGAGAAGAATCGAGTTATAGCTGGACATGGTGGTGCTGCTGTAATCAAAGCACTTTGGGAGGCTGATGGCCATGAGTTCAAGGCCAGCATGGGCTACACAGTGAGTTCCAGGTTAACATGGGTTAGAGGGAGACTGGTCTGGTTTCAAAAACAATCAAAACAAAACCAAAAGTATTATGTACATCTTATTCCTTTTTTAATATTTTAGCTGTATGTCATGTGTTCTGTCCTTACAATCATATTAATGGCTCCGTGATAGGCCAGAATATGTATGTGTTTTCATATGTATGCAAAAATTGAGTCTTTCTAAAACCTGGTAGTTCTTAATTTGAGAATACTTTAATACCAAAGTACCACATTTTTCTATTATTGAAACCTTTGGGCTGTCTTCTTTATAGTTAAGACCATGTTATGAATAGAAATGTTATATATGAAATAATTCTTAAGGGTAAGTGAAAAAAATTCCAGTGTTACCTAGATTGATAGCCCCTAAATATATTGAGATAAAATTTAAAGTTACATAACACAAAAGCCAATATTTTAACCATTTTTTGCCTGTGTATCTGTGTGTGGTGTGCATGTGTGCGCTATGTGTATCTGTGTGTGGATGAATTTGGAGGTCAGCAATTGCTCTCTACCTTATGTTTTGAGGCAAGATATCTCTCTAAAGCTGAAGCTCACTTACTCTGTTACATTAGCTGGCCAGAAGTCCCTGGGGATCCTTCTGTCTCCTCCTCCCTAGTGCTGAGACCACAGGTGCTTTTACCCAGCTTTTACATAGGTATGGGGTCCTCACACTTGTGTGGAAAGCTCTTTATCAACTGAGAAATCTCCACAGCTCCTATTTTAATCATTTACACAAACACTTCATTGGCTTTAGGTATGTTTATGGTGTGTAAGTAGCATCACTATCAAGCGCCAGGATCTCTATCCCCCCACACCTCAAAAAGAAGCCCCGTGCCTTGAGCAGCCCCTGGCAACCATTATTCTACTTCCTGTCTCTATGGACTTGCCTCTGGACTCTGCATATAAATGGAATTGTACAACTTAAAGTTATGGCAGATGTTCTCAAGGTCCATCTACCTACAGCCTGTACCAGGTTTTATTCTGTTACATGCTGGAATATTATTGCATCGTATGAATATGCTGCACTTTGTTTATTCGTTCATCACGTGACAGAAGGTTCACACTACTTGTGGCTGTTAGAAATAAATCTGCTATGAATGTTTTTGTACAGATTTTTTAATTTTTTAAACTTATTTTCAAATACAGAGAGAGAGAGAGAGAGAGAGAGAGAGAATGAGTATGCCAGGGCCTCTAGCCACTGCAAACAAACTCCAGATGCATGCACCACTTTGTGCATCTGGCTTTATGTGGTTACTGGGGAATTGAACTTGGGTCATTAGACTTTGCAGGAAAGCACCTTCACCATTGAACAATCTCTTTAGCCCTGTAAAAGTTTTTGTATGGGCATCTCTTCAGTTCTTTTGGATATATATACTTAGAATGGAATTTCTGGGTTGCATGGCAACTCTATGTATAGCGGTTTGAGGAACCACTAAACTATTTCTATAGTGGCTGTGCCCTTTACTTTCCTATCAGCAGTATGTGAAGGTTCTAGTTTCTCCACTTCCTCACCAACACATTTTTATTACAGCCATCTGTTGTATGTGAAAGGGTACAATAATTAATTTTGGGCTAAGGTTTCCCTGGTGCCCAATGACACCTAGCATCTTTGCATGTGTCTATTAGCCTTTGGCATGTCTTCTTTAGAAAAATGCCTATAAAATCCTTTGTCCCTTTTAAATGGGTTGATTTTTGTTGTTGAGTTGTAACCATTCTTTAAGTATTCTGGATATATGATCCCACTCATGTATATAATTTGTAATCTTGTTTTCCCATCCTGAGTTGTCTTCTCACTTGCTTGCTAGTCTGCTTTGGTTTACTGAAGCTTTGGATTGAATGATGGACCTCATGTGAGCTTTGTAAATACCAGATGTTGTCTTGAACCTGTGTGTCCCTTCCCCTTCCTCACTTGCAGAGGGGCTTAACCTGTAACAGTGCCTGAGGGATCCTCCTCAGATCCCAGAGCGCCTGTTAGGGAACTTACTCTTCTCTTTACAAAAGGCTATGTGCAGAGCAATTTGCCCTGGGGAGTGCTGCCTACAGTCCTGGACCTTTACACTCATGGTACTTTGTGTGCACCTGTCACAATCTCTCTAGAAGTAGATCCCACTTGCTTGCTTAAGAACAACAAGCTATCTTTTTATGCATTCATTTAAGCTTTTAGAACAACATGTGCATCACACTTTAAAATCCACTGTAAAAGGCATTGACATTATATGACGTCATTTGTAACTTCCCATCATTTGTCAAATAGAGAAACTGGACACTTTTCATCTTGCTCAGAGCCACACACTATTTCTTAGGACCTTGGACCTTCTTTAAGTTGACATGTGGGTCATGTCAATGCAATTGAGACTTAGCAACGTCTGTCTCTTGAATGTCTCCCCTTCACAAGAGGGCATGTGGAAAGACCCTGTGTTGTTAATGAGGGGTTGGTTGCATCCTTTATCTGGTGAACATTGTATCTGTCTGATCTCAATTTGTTTCACCAGAATGTCAGAGCTTCTACCACTAGTTCTGTGAGTAGGGATTAGTATAAAGGAGAATTTCTGCCTGGATCATGCCCTGCCCCAGGTACAGTTAGGTGCTCTCACACATTGACTCTTACATTTGGAAAACATCCAGCCTCTGTGCCCAGCGACTTCTAGTTGTGGCTTTGTAATGAAGATGGATGTACCTCTATGCATTCTCACAGAGATCTGATGATTGTATGTGGACTGTCAGAGCAAAGGAGGGTTCAGGTAAGGAGGGTCAAGTGGCCACATTTCTCAGGCAATGAGAGGAAAGGAAGCTGTCCCAGGCATGGACCCGAGCCAGACTATGCGCAGCCTCCTCTCCTGCTGGTGTTCCAAGGATGGTCAGCGCTGTGCATGTGCCACACACTCGTGGACAACCAGCAACAGCCCCGCCTGGAACATTAGTTTTTTGAGGGGCTTTAGTAGAGGAGGGGACCATGAGTCGTGGAAAGATGATGGAACAGGCCACAGCCTGCCTGAAGTTCTCATCGCTTTGACACACGGAAAGGGTTAAGTCATTCTTGAACAGTTTATCGCTCATCAATTGTAATTAAATATGTTTATATTAAATTATGTTCTGTAATTAATGTAAAATCCTTTAGCCTGTGCTGTTATGAGAACCAGATGCTGAAGTACCAACAATATTTCAACATGACTGTGCTGCCTCGCCAGCTGTCTAACTGTAATTACTTTAATCTCAGCTTGTTATCTAATTATCACCTTTGTAAAGGGAAAAGTACTCTCTAATGCTCACTGATTGTTTCAGACGATGATGAAGAGCGGGGAACAGCTGTCAGAGATCGCAGGCTCTGCTTATCATAACGAAGGAACTTCTCCTGAAGTGTATTCAGGGCCACACTGTGGAGGAAAGACGTGCCAGGCGGGAACTGGGGACTGGCCAGTGAGGGCAGACAGGTGGCGTGCTGGTTCAGGGAGCAGGTGCTGGCTGGTGGATGAACTGTCAGGTGACACCTGCAATGCCTGGGGCGCATGATTCTTGTTCATTAGAGACTCAGTTGCTTCATCTGTAACTTGGAGGCAGTAATCATGCTGGATTCTGTCTCCGAGGGTTGTCACGAGGGCTCGGGAGCTAAGCCATGTTTGTTTCCAGCACGGTGTTTGACAACACGTGCATACTTAGTTAATGTTAACTACTTTTTGTCCTTAAGGAAAAGTCAGTGTGGCTATCTTCACTTCCACCTTAGCTTTGATAGCCAAATTGAAAACATTTACATTGGGTTCTTGGGGTTGCGGGGATGACCCAGTGGGTAAAGTGCTTGTCCACAAGCCTGAGAACCTGAGCTCAGATCTCCAGGACCCATGTAAAATGCCAGGCATGCATGGAGGTGTGCTCCTGAAATCCTAGTGTGCAGAGCCAGAGACAAGGAATCCCTAGAGCTCACTGGCCAGCTACCTGTGATGGGTTGATTCAGGTGGCCCCATAAACTCATGTGTTCTGAATGCTTGGTCCCCAGCGGGTGGCAATTTGGGAGGTGGAGGTTTGCTGGAGGAGGTGTGTTCCTGGGGACAGGCTTAGGGCTGTGATATCAGCTCATTCTCTTACTTCTGCATTCTACCTCCTGTAGCAAGATTGCGAGGTCTAGCCTCCACTCATGCCATGCTTTTCCTGCCATTGTGAAGCTTCCTCTTGAGACTATAAGTCAAAATAAATCTGCTCTTCTCATCAGCTGCTTTTGATCAGGCATTTTATCCCAGCAACTCGAAGGTAACTACAACACTAGTCAAGCTAGAATGCTGAGTTCTAGGTTCAGTGAGTGACCCTGTCACAAAGAATAAAGTAGAGAACAACTGAGGAAAGCACTCAAAGTTGGCTTCATACACAGGTGCACACACGGGGCTTTCGATGCCAGCAACTTGACATTATCAGTTTGTTTCCCAAATAATGTTTAAGTTTTCTCTTTTCCAGACTGATATTGACTTCTCTGTGGCTTATTCATAGTTTATCAGATCAGCAAAAAATACAAATAATATTGTCAGGAATCATAAAGCTCCTAAGGAGAATAAACTCATTTTGATTTCCCCCTTCCCAGTATATCAGATATTGGTATGGTTATAGTTTGTTCTTAAATAATCATAAAAGCAGATTTCCTTAGGATGTCTGTTAAGCCTTTAATGTTTGCTTGCCCTTGACCTCTCTGGGTTTGCATGCACAAGAGGCAAGTTGGCAACAGCATTTTTGTCATAAATATGGACAACCTGGAGCAAGATCTGTTGTGCCCGAGGAGCGAGACCCCCACAGAGACCACCAGGGAGACCAAGTCTATGCAAGCACATGAGGATCTTTATTACAAGCTCGAACTCGGGCCGCTATCCGACACACACACTGGCAAAGCAGCTGTGGGGATGTGACGACGAGTGGTTAAAGCTCTGGGTATTTAAGGGCAAAAACCGCAAAAATCACAATTGGGGACTTTCTAAGCTTCTGCAGGTGTGGCTTTGATGTGTCAGAATAACCTGACTGAAGACAGCCAGGGACCTTTTATCTATCTTATCGTCTGCTGGCTGAGTCTAGGGGTAGCAAGATATCTTTTGCACACAGAGATGTCTTTTATGAGAACATCTGTTTGAGGTCAGCTTTTAGCTAAAATGGAGGGCTGAGCACACAATGGAGTTCTTATGGCTATTTTGATCTTTTCAGATCTATGAGTGGCAGAGGGCAGGAAGTGGACCAAGCCAATGAAAAAGCTAGACTGTTAGGAGAGGGTCCAGTGAATTACTGGGATGAGGCCAGACTACTAGCAAGGTGTGAGACAGTCGAAAGGACTCCCATCTTTAGGAAATAAACTGTCAGAATTTAGCCCCCTGAGGGCTGGAGAGGAGATTCTCCCCTCCCCCATAGGTGTTTATGTGTATTTATGTGTATTCATGTGGGGGGGGGATGTGGGGGGGGGTGACAGGGCCTCTTGCTGCTACAAACAAGCACCAGATACTTGTGTCACTTTTTGAGTCTGGTTTATGTAGGTGGTTTAGGAATTGAACCTACGCCAACAGGCTTTGCAAGCAAGCGCCTTTAACCTCTGAGGCATCTTCCCATACCTTCATGTGTTTATTTTTTTGAAAAAATTTTAAGTTATTTATCTGCTAGGAGAGAGAGAGAAAATTGGAGAGGGAATAGTATGCCAGGGCCTCCTGCCATTGCAAATGAACTCCAGATGCATGTACTACTTTGTGCATCTGTCTTTATGTGGGTACTGGAGAATCAAACCTAGGTCATCAGGCTTTGCAAGCAAGTACCTCTAACCACTGAGCCCCTCTTCACCACATGTTTATTCTTAATAAAGTGGTATGGTGGTGATGGTACCTTTAAGAGGCAGGGATTGGTGAAAGTCTAGCTTAGTGAGGGTGTCCCTCTCAAAAGGAATTGTAAAGTGAGTCTTAACCTTGAGTTACTCTCTGGCTTCCTGGGTTGGCATGTGTTTTCTTCTTCCTGCACATGCTCCTTTCCACTATGCCATTCCCACCAGAGCTGATGGTGCCCTGGTGAGATGCCCTTGACCCTCTGGGACCGTGAGCTAAATAACTGTTTTCTTTAGAAAGTTATTGAGTCTCAGGTATTTCATGATAGTAATGAAAACTGGATTCATTTAGATATTCCCACTGGATTATATTCCCCACCTCTTGCTAGTTAGCAAGTCTTTGGGAGCACCAGAAAGGAGCAATGTCTGATACTGAATCCTGAAGCTTTTGTGTCATCTCAAAAAACATTCCCATCGTACCATGCAGAAAACAAGAAAGCAGTGCTGGAGTTCAGCACACTGCACTTGATGAAAGCCTGCAGGGTGAGTGCCAGCCTGTGCACTAAGGCAGAGCTAAGGCAGCCTGGCCTGAAGCAGAGGCCATCTTTGTTTGATTGGTTCCACCTATATACATGCAAAACATGAACAGATTTGCCTGACCTCAGTCAACTTTGCCCTTCAGATCTCTCTTCACACCACTAACCCTAGTGTGGCATTTTGGAAGGAGGCTCCATAGTCCCTTATTGGTTGGTTCCTGCACAGCACACTGATAACCAATGTTTATAGGAATGAACCTGGAGCCTCAACACATTCCAAAGGCATTTGAGTGCCTTACAGTTCTCTGAAAATCAATTAGAGATGTTCTGATGTGCAACATCTTTCGGAGTCTTTCCCTAGGGAGATGTGTGGGTCAGCTGTCAATACACCTGCTCTGCACTGCCCAAGGGCCTCTTCCCCAAAGCCTTCCTGACCTTCCGGAGGCAGAATTGGTTCTTTCCTCCTCTGTCATTTGACCCAGGAGCTGACGAGTGTGAGATCTTCTCCATAGATTATGATCCCCTGGAGGACAGGTTTAGCCACACTCATTTATGTGTCCCAAGTGCTACATTTCCTTGCCTGGAATGTTTAGTTTCTGGTGAATTTCTCTTGAAAGAACTTGATGAAGTGACTCATTCTCAGACCATGAGGATCAGCCAGCAAATTTCCCTTTTCAGTGGAATGAAGAAGAGCGTCTCCTGGAGCTTGTCACCTGGTTCCGATTCCTACAACTGCTCTTGCTGAGTGTTATTAGATCCTCATACTAGAAAGTCGCAAATCAGGCTTGTCGGATATTTGATATAAGACCCTCAAGAGGCCCCACCATCTACTAGTGGCAGCTCAGCTGTGGCTGGTTTGGCTGTGAACAGAGTGGGAGACAGGAGCTGGCAGAGAAGGCAAAGGGGTGGCCTCGTGTGCCAGGAATGCACATGTAAGGAGGGTGGCTCTGGGAACAGGGGATCCTGTGGTTCATCAGAGGAATACAAGTGTGATGAACTTGACATCTTCGGTTCTGTTAGTCATGTTATCTTTGGCTCCTGAACAAGGGAAAGAACCCAGTGCTGCTATTTAGTTGTCTCTTTCTTGCCTGTAATAGTAAGTGCTACAGGCCTCCTCCCAAGCCATGGCCTTCCGAAACTTGTTGCTTCTACCTGAAAGGCTCTTCTTGCTGTTCGGCAGAAAGGCTCTTCTTGCTGTTCGGCAGTATTACAGCTGATTCTGACTCTCCCCGTAATCATCCTTCAATGAGGATTTTGGGAACAGCTCTTGCATTTCCATAGGACCCTGAATTTCATGTATCAGGGGTCCACAAACTAAAATAAAACAACAGCAACAAAATAAAGTAAATATTATAAGTTCTGTGTTATATTAGTAAGGGTTTTTAGAGGAACAGAACCGATAGAATGAATTTTAGTAAAAGGGGGATTTATAGAATGAGCTCACAGAAGTCCCACAATAACACTCTGCAAGCCCAAAAAGTCAAGGAACCATTAGTCCACGTGGCTGGATACTTCAGCAGTCCCAATCCAGCACTGAAGGCCTAAAGGCTTCCTGGGGAGCTGCTGGTCTTCAGTTCAGGCTGGAAGGCTGAGGAAGCTTTGTTCCAATGTCAACAAAGGGATCTATGAGCAGGATGGATGCACATCCAAATCAGTCACGACAAGCACCAGCAGCCAGGCAAAAGGAGAGAATTGCTTCCCCTTTATATGGTCTTAAGGCAGGTCTTGCAACCCTTTCCCAGACTTGTTGACTTCCCGAGTCTGAAATTTCCTTCCTGTACTGCCCTCCCAGGAAGGGATGTTTGTTTCTAGCTAACTTGACTTCCTGAATCCCCTGAGCCTTCTTTCTCTCTTCAATTCAGGGGAAATCTGCTGAACAACATTCAAGATTACTGTGGATTGCTAATGTCAAGTGGACAACAAAACTTAACCATCAAAGCTGGGGATGTGGGAAGCAATGCAGACTACATGCAAGTTCCATGCAAATTCCAGTCAGCTTTCGTGTGTGTGTGTGTGTGTGTGTGTGTGTTCAGAAGTGTATGGGCAAATGTGTGCTTGTTTCTTTGGAGACTGGTATCAGGAATCTTTCTCAGTTCTCTTTTTTTTATTTTTTAAAACAGTCTCTTACTGACCCTGGAGCTCACCAATTAGGCTCCACTTGGTAGCCAGCAAACCCCAGACATGTGCCACCATACCTGGCTTTTGTATGAGGATCTGAACTCAGGTCCTCACATTTATGGAGCAAGTTCTTTACTCAGAACCATCCCCCCAGCCCTCCAGTCACAGCTTCCTACCATCACTCCCTTACTTATTCCACTTTATCTTAGGGTTTGAGTCAGTGTTTCTGCTAATCATAAATTCTCACATGGAATTCTTTTTCATGTTGGGAGTATTCCCCTGTAGTGACATGTTGTCCTAATCTGACCTTCCCAAGCTAGGAACTGCAGTGTTGTTGTGTCCCCTCCTCTAACAGAGTTGAAGCCAGATCCTCCTGCAGGTGGTTTGTTCGAGAACAAGTTGGGACCCTCTACCTAAACTGGAGACAGGGCAGCCAACCTAGTATTACTGAGCTGATGGCAGAGAAGCTGGACTCCGTGGGGAAGATTGAGGTAGCTAGAGAACAGAGGTCAGAATTCTTTGCCTAAAGAAGGTGGGCACCCATCTGTGAGTTCTTCCCTCCTTTGGCCAAGGTTGCCCCATGAGGCATTGCTCCTTTTGTCTTCCACGTGTGTTTGGGTGTTGGAATCTCAAAGCATCGGTCTTCAAGCCTCTCCCATAGGGCAGAGGCAGGTGACCAGTGGGGTGACTCAAAACTCATCAAAATGCTGAGAAGTGGCAGTGGCATGTTCAGCACTAAATGAAACACCTCTATCATACCCTCCACGGCTCAGGGACCATTTCGGAACAGATGGAGGAAAGATGTAAGAGCCAAAGGAAGGAGAGGAGTGCCTCTTCCAGACACAAAATGGCCTTGATATTCATGACCTCACAGTGTCTGACACTTCCTACACAAAACTTGCATAATAGGAGAAAAAAAAGATGACATCACACCCACCACGACTCAGGGAACTGAGCAGAAAGATTGTGAGAGCCTTGGTGGAGGAGAATATCCAGAGACATGGCCCACCTCGGTAACAACACACTAGGGCCAGGAGAACCAGGCTGACTACTAGGCTATCCATGGTCCCCTGCCCCAAGGACTGATTCAGACTGCCCACGGAGGAGGATATCCAGCCGATTGGGGATGGGGAAGAGGGGCATTGGGGAACTGGGAATAACAACTCACTGTTTGCCCATTAAATAGTATAACTCATTATGGACAATAAAAAAAAGGAAAAGAATAAAAAAAAAAGATGACATCAAAATAGAAGACAGACCAGTTGGAAAGAAGGGATTCTGGGGGGGGGGGGTGAAGAGGGAAAAGGGAGGGTGGTAGGAGGGGACTATATCATGGTATATTGTTTATATTCATGAAAGTCATCAATCAATTTAAAAAAAAGATTTCTATAAGAGCCAATGTCCTACCTGCCTCCAGTGACTGGCATAAATGTTTGACTTGAACATTGAGGTTTGGGGGCAGTGTAATGGATGTAAGTACCGTAAGTACGTAAGTACATGGGTCTGCCACTAGGGGATCCTAGAGGAACTGAGAAGCAGCTAATAGGACTTACACTCCCTTGCTTGCTCAGAATATTGGCCCTGACCCCCCAGCTGTGCCTTGTAGTTTTTCTTCTCAGGGGTCTCTTTCCTGCTCCATCCCCACCCCAGACTTAACAAATTCTTTCTGCAGCCTTCCCAGGAAAGCAGGTGAGAGGCCAGGCCAAGGGTTGTCCTCCTGGGGTGACCTGTCCCAGGCAGGCTGGAATTTCACAAGACTCTATTTCTCCTGCTGAGTTACATCTCCAACACCTGAGACTTCCTCCTCAGGGTGCTTGTGTCTCAGGGCTTGAGTTAGCATATGGGTACTGGCCAGTCTGAAGATCTCAGTTAAAACATGAAGATCTGTCTCCTCAAGCCCAAGAAAAATCTCATTATATGTAAAGTAATGCCATTTGCGTGTGTGTTATGTAACCCACAGGCTGCAAAGCTAGGGATACAGTATGCCTGGGAAGTTGGGCTGTCAGATTAATACATTGTGTGAAAATTGGGGCCAGAGGTCATCAGGCTCCTGATACACAAATCTCCCTCTGAGAATCTCATTTCATTCAGACTATCAGTGAGATTAGAGAGACCCTAATTATCCTACTGAAATTAAATTACTTTATGTTAGGGTGATATAATGAACAACCATAAAAAGGACCTACACAGCCAATCATCTGATTAGTCACAGCAAGACCAGCGCATACACCAAAGGGACCTTGCTGATTACTGCCAGCCTGTCACACACAAAAAGGGCAAGTCCAAGAGGAAAATGAGAGTTAGTGCTGCTTCTGCCTGGGGCTTGCTCTGGTCTCTCCTGGTGTTAGGCTCCAGCTGTGCTCCTGAGCTGAGCTGCTAAGAGATTGTTCCCAGAGGCACCCTTGTGGGTCATACAGACGGCAGGAGCTATGCAGCACCCACTGCGTGCTTGGCCTTGTTCACCAATCGCCCCTGGGCCTCCTCCTGACTCATAGGCTCAGGGCCAGGCATCTGCTGCCCCTCATTTAGTCCAGGAATCTTCAGGCACCTGTCCAGTGAAATGGCTCTGTTGCCAGGGTGCTTGTCTTGCACGCCAAGGCTAACCTCTACCAGTTTGTCTTTGTTAAAGTAAACAGTACTAGCTGCTGTAATGAATTATCCTCAGATCTCAGGGAGTTCACACATTAAAAGTTTCTTTTTTGCTCAAATCAGTGATTGGTGTAGCTCAGTGGATGAGGTGAGCAGGGGGCATTCTGCTCCATTCACTCGCTCAAGGTGCCACCTTTTTAGCTCAGTTCCATCAAGGCAGGATTTCTCAACAGCAGCTCTGCCAGAAGTTTGGGTCTGGGCGATTCTCTGTGTGCTAGGCTGTTCTGTGCATTGCAGGTAGTTTGACTACACCTGGCCTCTAACCAGCGGCACACCTTCCCTGCGGGGACAACTGAAAATGTCTGCAGAGGTTGGCAGTTGTCTCCAGGGAAGGGGAACAAAAGGGTCCCAGCCTGAAACCTACTACTCTTTGGAGGGGGAGGGACAGCAAGGAGGATTCCACAGAGAAGTGCCACCCATGTTTCACCCACACTCTGCTGTGCAGAGGCCACATGTAAGCCAAAAGGTGACTGGGAATGTAGTCTAGCTGTGTCCCCAGAAGGGAAAGAGAATTGAGGTGTATTGAACAAGTAGCATGATCTTATCCAAGGATGAACAAGCATTTGATTCCTCCCCTTGCCTAACACCTTCACAATACCACCGCAGGTACCCACTTGGGCTTGCCTTTCTGTCTCTTTCTTTGCCTCCTTTCAAGATTCATCTGTCCTGCATTCTGTTTGTGGAGAGCCCTGCTAGATAAATAACCTAATCGATGCTGATTACAGTCCAAGGGCTCAGGTAATAGAATTAAAGTTGGGAGAGGGCAAAAGTAGCCACATGAGGCATTCTGGCCCTCTGGGAGGGTCTCCTCTCCAAACCAATTGCTTTTATAACCTTAGGGAGGGCCCTCTGCGTGGTAACTTTCTGAACTTCCTGAGCCTTATAAGTCTGGGTAGCTTCGGGAGTCTTAGGAGCCTCTTCCTCCCTTCAGGAGGGAATTCTTCAGTTTGGAAGAAATAGTTACACAGTACTGGACAGTCCTTTTGCGGGCCCCTAGGAGCCTGTGGGAGACAGAGCACAGTTTGCAGGTATAACCTGGGTTGTGGGGAGGACACCCTGGGGCTCTGTGGGTGGGTACCTGCTAGGATGAGTCTTCTGTGTGTATTGAGATCTGAGATGGGATGATGGCTCTGTGCCCCAGGAGGGTGTCTGCCTCTTAGGATTCATGGCATGTTCCACTTTCAGCTCTGAGCAGAGTGAGGTATGAAGTCATTTCCAAAGCAGCATCTATGAAATTCCATTACATGGGGCTTTTCAATTTGAGGGGGACGGCCTCTGCTGAAACTAATTTGTAGTCGCTTTAATCATGGAGCTCAGTGATGGTGGGCTTTCCTGACTGCGGTGGCAGAGAGGGTTTGAGTTGGTTTTGCAGACTGGGTCTTTTCCCCAGCCCCCACCTCAGTGACTGTTGAAAAACCCTTAATTTCTGGAGACAAAAGGGAAGTAATTATATTCAGTCCCCTTAGTGAATGCAAATATTTTTCAATTAGAAAACTTTCTGGAAAAAAAATACATAAATAAACCTGTTAAATTAGGGCAGCTAGGATGTGTCTCTGCAGGGGATCATCAGGGGCTTTTGGCAGCTTCTCAGTGTTCTGGTTTCCTTTGTTTTCTTATCCACCCACACCTTGGGGATTACTCTGGACCTGAAGGAGAGCAGCCAGGAACCCCAGCAAGTGAAGAACACTTGGTTAGAAGTCGGAAGACTAGGTCTGATCTCCTGTTTTCCTAATTAGTCCCTTAAGACATTTGTTTAGTCTTTTTCAGAGCCTCTCATGTTTCAGGAGCAGGTGGTAACAACTGTAGTGAACATCACCTGGGGCTCTAAAGAGAGACCAGGTAAAATTTAAGAAAGCCTGTGGTGTCTGCTCAAGGGTACTGGGCTTGCTTGGAGTTGGCGATACCAGTTTAACCAAGGGTATTTATTGATCAGCAATTGTCTCAGTCAAAAGACCTCCTTACTTGCAGCCTTCCTCTTCCCCAGTAAATTTCATAGCTGTTTAAAATCCCTTTGGACAGAAGCTCTGTAGCTCCTGGAATTGCATGTGAAGAAAGAAAGACTCGGGGAACATGTAGACAGTGACTAACCCATGTGTGGAGGTTTGAGTATCAGATGTCTCCCATAATCTCAAGTGTTCTGAATACTTGGTCCCTAGCTGATGGCAGTTTGGAAGGTGGAACCTTGCTGGAAGAGGTGTGTTGTTGGGGTGGGATTTAGGATACTATCGCCGGTTCCCCACTGCTAGGCATTAGCTCACTCTTTTGTTGCTGTTTTCCATCTGCTGTGATAAAAGTGATATCTAGCCTCTGCTCACGCCATGCCTGTCCCCTGCCATCATGAAGCTTCCCTTTGAGATTATATAAACCAAAATAAAAACTTTCCTCCCATCAGTGCTCTTGGTGAGGTGTTTTGTTCCAGCAACATGAAGGTAATTCAACATCTTGCTAAGTCATCTAGGTTTAGCATAGATGGCCGTTAGTTTCCAGGGAGAGAACGGAGCTGGAGACTTGAGGGCAGGTTCAGCTTTATCTATCAGTGGCAAGATCTGAAGGTGCGGGTTGGGATAGCAAGTAGTTAGGGTATTTTTTACATTGTGGTGTTCTAATGCTGTGCTCACCACAGACTTGGTAAAATGAGGCACAGGTTAAAGGATGACCCAGCAGGTCATGGACTATTTCATTTGCTTAGTGAATATTAGCCATTTTCTTTGGCTGTCACCTGCTGAACACATTTCCCTGGCTACAAGATGCCCCTCTGCTAACACACATTCCAGAAGCAGAACTTATAGAACCAGAACCACATGACTTGTTTTCCCAGCTTCCCTGGCATCTAGGATGCAGATGTGAGGCTCGGGCTCTGCCAGAGCACCTGCCCTAGACTGTGAAATGGTAACTGCCAACATGTTGAGACAGGAACTCTGTGCAATCCACCCAGTGAGGATGGTGGACCCATGACAGCGACATCCCACTGTGGATAGAGATGAGATGGAGATTGAGGCAGCGAAGGGCCATTTCCTTCCCCATATGCTCTCATATAAGGCAGAGCCATGGACATGTGAACTTCACTGAGACCCTGTTTGTCGGGCTCCCTTCCCAATATGGTGTGCTGCCTTTCCCAGCAGCCATTGCTCAGGGCTTTCACTTTCAACCTGTCACTTCCAAGGGAAGAACACCCTTGCTTCACTCACACTTATCCATTTCTTTCTTTGTGGCGACTAGACAAAAACACTGAAGAGAAGGAAGAAGATCCACTCCATCACGGAGGCCATGATGGCACTCATGGTGCCAGCATGTCTAGGGACAGTGGTGCTGGCTGGCAATGGCTTCTGTTGCAGAAAAGCTGTGTAATGGGACTCTCAGCCTCCCTTTGTCTGTGATTGGGTTCCCAAATTGCCTAGAAATATAAAATCATGGGTAAAAGGTCTAAGACTAGAATAGTTTTAGGAACCATTTTGGAAAGAACAGTTTCCTATGGCAAAGAAATGGGAAGTCACACTCAGATGTTTACAACTCACAGTAGGGCTGCATCTGGACAGCCCAGCACAGGCTGCAGATATTATATTCAAAAATAAATTCACTACATCTAACTTGTCAAAGATCCTTGCATGGCAACAGGATCTGTTGGGAAGAATTGATGGTTTTCTCTTCCTAACCACGTGGCTAACTTGCTACTGCTGTTAAGAGCTAGAACCATGTCAGGACATGGGACCGTTGTCAAGAAATAGGACCATGCTGTGTGTTGCCAGCCCAGGAAAAGATAAAATTCACAATGTACAGTTTCTGCTGCATAGTGCACAGATTTTGCATGACCCTAAAGCCTGCTGAAAACTAAGTAGGAAGCTTATTCTTAATCAAAAATATAGCTATGAGGGACATACATTTACATTCAAAACATCACACTGTGCAAGGTGCTGTTGTGAGGAGGATTCAGGCAGCTTTGCTATTTGAGTGATAGTTACCAGTGCAAATTCTGGGGCTAGCTGTCTAAGCTGCAGTTATAACAGGGTCAAGGCCTTAGCCTCCCTCTGTCAGTTCCCCATTGGCACAGGGTGGCAGTGAGAGTCATAGCCTTAGGGAATCCTTGTGGAGATCTTTTAGAAGCATGTCTACCACATAATGTTAAATGTTAGCCATCGATGCTATTATTAGTGTTGTCACCACAGTGATCAGAGCTGCAAATAGTGGCAGCTACCTATTTGAATGCCTTCAAACACATCTCTCCTCTCTTCTCAATGACACAGAAGCGACCTTTGGAGATTTCCTAGTAAAAATCCTCATTCGCCTGTGAGAGGGGTCTTCTTTCCCAGCACTGTTTTTGGCTGACTCTTCAATGGGATGCTTCAGGCTTCATGGGAATGAGAAGCAGTAGAAATAAATAGCAGGTGTGGAGGAAGAGGGATAGCTAACCAGAGAGAGTGCCTTCCGTCCACTCCAGAACCAGGCCAGGGTTTGAATACATCAGGGTGCAAGCAGGAATTCTTCATTATAGCCTTAAATAGGGCTGCCTGAACTTTATCTTCCCTGCTGCTTTTTAAAAATTATTATTATTTTTATTAATCAGGAAATTTATTGTATGGACAAATTGTGTGTTGGTCCCATTCCCCCCCATCCTCTTATATCCTCTCTTCCCCACCCTCTTGCCCTGAGGGCTCCTGGAATTCACTATGGGGCTATGAATGCATCAGCCAGGCTCTGTGGGAGGGGTACACTATGCCTCTGGATACTGCTTCCCACCCCATGGCTCTTACAATTACATTCAAGTGGAAAGTTTCATTGTTCTAAGATCTTTCATCCTGTAACACCACTCAAAGGCAGCCTGAGGTGAGGAGATAGGTATTACTGTTGCTTTCCAGGTAATTGAGATGGTGAGAGGATGTTACCTGACCAGGGTCACACAGGGAATTAATTAATTGATCTAAATCAGGACTCATCTCTTTTTACTCTACCACTTGGGTTTCCAAAGGTTGGGAGGCACTGCACTGTTTTGAAGTGATTTGTGTGTGATGTGGTCACAGTGCCTTTGAGTGTTGACTAAGCGTAGTAGTCTTTGTAGGTAAAACACCCTGGCTCATGAAAGTGTGCTTGCTCACATGGCAACCCTCACTTCTTATGGGAAGAAATGCTCAAATAGCTTTTTAATGAGTGAGCACATTTCAGGTCTGAGTCTTCAAAAGTTCAGAGCACTGATGATCATGACTGGGGTGTAGATTCTACTCCTAATCCTTCCAAAGGCGCTAGGCCATTCTGAGGAAGTGGGCTTAGCATCTCTAGGCTTCCATCTCTTTATTTTCAGAGTGCTGGTAGGAATGGTATCACCTTACAGGGTTCTAAGAATTCAGTGAGGTAGAGACAGAGCAAAATCAGGATGGAGTGGTATGATGGGAGCTGAGGACTGTATTTCTCTACACAAAGACCATCAGACACTAACCTAGTGCTGTTTGGGCATAACTCCCACAAGAGGGGTTTGAAGAACAAACATAAGCAAAACACATAGAGACAGAAGGCAAGGACAGCAACAGAATGGTTAAGAGGTAGTGTTAGGGTCTGAGGTCGACCACCCCTCAGAAGGACAGAGGACGCAAGCGATAATGCAAGTCACACAGCAAGGTTTATTTCCAGGTAGCTGGGGTCCAAGTATCTGCCCAGCACAGTGGGTTTCAACAAGGACCCCGAATGTAAGTTTCAGCCAGTTCTTATACGTTTTGAGTCAGCAAGCACACATCACCCAGTAGTTTTCCATTATCTATACAGCACATATTTTGGCCCTCTGGCCACCTCCAGGTGGTCACATATACATTCCAGGAACCAAATCTCTTGACAAACATCTGGTTTCTAGTTGCAACCTCTCACCCTGGTTTACCAGAAATGAGTTTGTTCCCTGTTCCTTGAAGAGGCCTGGGTCATGCAGCAGCCACCAAACCTGTTATGGCCATCCTTATGCTAAGCAGGCCCCAACAGTAGTTGAGGTGTAGGAGTGGTATGAGATCAAGGGAGGTCTTTAAAAGAAGTTATGAAGTTATTAAGACAGTCACTGTGAATATCCTCAAGCAGGTCATTGTGGGGACAGTGGCAT
>PVHP010023012.1:0-27770 GCA_004024765.1 Zapus hudsonius
CAATTACTCTATCACTAAATTAAACCCTACAGCCTGTGTCGAAAAGTTTCTTAATTGTGAGAGAAGAGATTTACAAACATAGAAAGGGAGAACATTATAACGATCTAATGATATTGGAGTGAACTTAAGGTTTTCAATTTATGTAAATATGAAGATCAATAGACATATAAATGTGTAATATAGATTTCCTAGCTTGTCTACTGAGAATGCCTATAAGTAGGGATAATCTAGTATTAATGAGCACACCCAGGTCCAGATATTAATTTTTTCAATGTCATTCTTCAATAAAGGCGCAGCCCTCATTACAAAAATTATTTCTTTCAGGGCTGGGCAAGACAAGTATATAGGCAAGCCCAGATTTTATGCTATAAAGTAAGAATATGCTGGAAAATTGATGAGTCACATAAAAGGTACAAAAGCCAGCAAGAAAGACCTATCTACACTAATCAAATACTGGATAATGTAAGCATTGTCATATATATACTTGGTGTATGTGCATGTGTGTGTGTGTGTGTGTGTGTGTGTGTGTGCAATTTCAGATAGCACTATATGCCATAGTGCACATGTTGAGGTTAAAGGACAACCTCAGGTGTCATTCCTTACCTCCCACCTTGATTGAGGCAAGACCTCTTGTTGTTCACCACTCCATTTGCCAGGTTAGCTAGCCCATGAGCTTCCAGCAGATTTTCCTGTCTCTGCCTTCCATCTTGAAGCAGGCTCGCTGGGATTATAGATAGCATCTGGCTTTTATATAGTTCTGGGGATCTCAAATTCAGTTCCTTTATCTACTGAGCCATCTTCTTAGCCAATGCATCAAAACACACTACTGCTAATTAGTTAAAATCAGAACCCATAATTCCATATAAATTTAAAGTTTAGAAGACTATATTTATATACATATATACATATGTATATATATAAATATAGTCTCTGAGTATCATTCTTACCTCTGTAAAAAAAATATCAACTATAAAGAAAGGTGAAAATTTTTATGAAGCCAAGCCCAACCATCTTATTAAATGATCAGAGCTAGGAAGTCAGAATCAATGAGAAACACACTGTAATCACATCTGTGCTTTCCTTGCCAAAGACACATTGCCCATCTACTCATGAGCCTAAATTAAGCACACACATCCAACTGAGGGGCATTTGATCAATTAAGTAACCTATGATCTTCAACACTTGTCCCCTCCAAAGGTAAGGAAAGTCAACATTGTCACAGACTAAAGAAGACATACAATTCAGTACAACATGCACCCTGAGCTGTTTCTGTCCAGTCAGTACAAGGGAACTGGAATGCTTGGGAAAGCTCCATGGAATCTAGACTTGGTTGTAGTGGTATGTCCATTTCAATTTCCTAAGTTGAGTGGTTGTACTGTCCTGTCCATTGTAACTACATCATTTGACAGTAAAGGGGCATTATTTTCAGACACTTAGTCTCAAATGGTTCAGGGTTTTTTTTTTGTGATTTCTATAACTTCCTGTAACTTTGAAGTTGTTTCAAAAATGAAGGCTACTCTAGTGATTGTGATGGTTGTCCAGCCAGCCTCCGAGAAAATATGAACATGAAGCCCTTGTCAGGGGTGAGGAGAGAAGGACAAAATTGGAAGACTTGGAAATGGGATGAGGGGGTTGGTAATAGTGATGAATTCTAATATGAGGCTTAGTGTTTGGCTTGAAATATTGAGAATATACCGATGCCTTATGTGGTGGTTTGAATGTAAAATTTTCCCTCTCCCCCCTGCAAAACCTCATGTGTTTGACTATTTAATCCCTGGTTGCTGGCATTATTTGGGAAAGTTGTGGACTGTTTGGAGAGTGGAGCATTGCTTGAGGCAGTGTGTAACTAAAGGCAGGCCTTGGGGTGTTATGCTTGCAATGCTTTCTCAGCTCACTGTCTTTACTTCCTCCCTGCTGATGTGAAGATGTGAGGCCTGGCCATCGGCTCCTGGCATGCTTCCTCTGTGATAATGAAACTACTCTCAAAACTATAAATTGGACATAAGCCTTTTCCTTCCATAAGCTGCTTCTGGTCCATCATTTGTCCCAGAAACAAGAAAATGCTACATCTTACTAGGTAAAAGAAATAGAAATAGAGGACTGGAAAGATTGCTCAGTGGTTAATGTGCATGTCTGTAAAGCCTAAGGACCAGGGTTAAATTCCTCAGTCTCCACGGATAGCTAGATGCACAAAGTGGCACATGTGTCTGGAGTTCATTTGCAGTGGCAAGAGGCCCTGGCATGCCCCTCACCTCTCTCTCTTTCTTTCTCTCTTTCTCTTTCTCTCCCTCAGATAATTAAATAAATAAAATATTTTAAAAAATAACATTGACATTGGTTGAGTCAGTGCTGGGTCTTGTTTAAGAAAAAAAAGAAATAGCAATATATAAATCAGCAAGAATATTGGGTTTCAGGGAGGATTAACGAGTTTGTTTCTAGGAAATTGTGAATATAAAGCTGTGCCAAACACACTGTGTGTGTGTGTGTGTGTGTGTGTGTGTGTGTGTGTGTGTGTGTAGGGGTTGCCAAGCAGTGATGGGCTTTGCTTGCTTAGGGTCCATCTACCCCAATGACTATCTGAACTTGCTTCTCTAACCAGAACTCTGATTATCCCCACCTATAAGGAATGAGCTTTCAATATGTAATTGATTATTTTTGGAATGTTGCCAAAGACAAAAGCCACAAATATCCCATATCCAGAGCATAATGTATTTTTAGCTCACCAAGTTCCCCATTGCCAAATGGTCTGTCAACAGCCTGGACCATTAAATAGAACTGAATGAATTTTGACTGCATGGATGTGTCTTTTGATTTTCTTGATATTTAACCATATCTATAAAGGTTTTCAATAACCCAAATACTGTAATATAAGCTTTTGAGGCTCTCTTAAAATGCAATTTGGTAACTCCATTTCCTCTTGTGTCCCTCCCAAGTCCTCACAACAGCACCCTATCTCTTTTAGTTGGCCTGGTCTGTTCTTTCCTACTTTGAGACATTGTAATCTAGCTTTGTTACTTGGGATTCAAGTCTGTGAGCAGCAGAGAGCATCACAGAGGAGCTGAGTTGTATAAGGCTCAGTCTTTATACTCCTGGAACTCACAGTCATAGTAGGAGTAGGAAATAACTAAATGAAGGTAGGGAAGATCTGAGTTATGAAGGCAGATGTGGGATGAGAGTGACCATGTGTACCCCAAGACTAGGCAGGTGATTGCTTTTGCATTTATGACTTGCACGAATCAAGCCAACCTGTCTCGAGATCTTCCACTGACTCCTGGCTACTCCTACTGTCTAGAAAGAACACACCTTGATTTGTCATCCTCCCTTGTCCATCATTTTCAGGTTTCAACTGAAATTTGTAGTTCCCTCAGAATGACCCTTGCTGATCCCCTCCTACCACCCACCATACAACAAGAAAGGCATTACCCACACTTCCTTTCTTCTCAGGGAAAACAGCCATGTGGACCACAGTTTCAGAAGCTCAGAACTGGGCTCTATCTTAACAGCCTATCCCTTTGTGTGAAAAATGAGACAACGAAAGTTCCGATAGGAAAAATAACTCACCAAATACCACACAGCTCACATGACTGGGTTGCTAGAAATTTAAGTTTCAATCTAAATAGTCTTGAATACACACACACACACACACACACACACACACACACACACAATGCAACTATTATTGGTTCATGTATTTCTGGTTCATCAAATAGCTCATAGGTAGATCTACCTTTGGCCCTGATTGTATTTAAAACCCCAGTGGTAGTATTGGCTTCCCCCCTCCCATCATGGACCCAAAATGGGTCCTAAGACATCTCAGAGCTACATGCCCCTCCGTCCCCTCCTTAGAATAATACTTCCATCAGTAATTGAACCAAAGCTTCAAAAGTTAGTCTTATTTACCCTAATTCTTCTGCCTTCATTCACCGTACTTCTCTGAACTCATCACTGTCGAAGAGAGGTGCAGGCTGGCTGAAACCAAACAGGGCCTTATCTGAGTGCTGGAGCTAAGATTAGTTCATTAAAATGTCACAACTGAGAAACGCTAGATGTTTTAGTACAGGGGAGAGGAGAATCACTGCTAGTCATGTGTGGGAGTCCTTCACAGGAAGTTATTGGCAAAGACTAAAAATCACAAGGTGTCTTTGTTCTAGGTCAATGGTTCCATCATATTCTGGAAAGGCCAGCAAAAGTTCCATGGTACCAAAATGCAGAAAGCAGTCAACAGATCTCAGCCTTTAGAAAATTCTGTCCTGAGTCTGGAGCAGCAGTGGTAAGTAAGCTCAGCATTCCTCAGGCAAGGAGATGGGAAGAGAGAACTACAGGAGAAGAGTCGCAAGACGAGAAATGAGAGAAGACAACATTTGTGACAATTGTCCTCCGTGTGCTGACAAAGGAAACGAGATCAGCGCTATTGATTTAATCAGCACAACGAGACAGAGCTTCTGGAAAAGTGCCTGTGAACATATTAGCAAGACCCATAATTGGCATATTAAATAAAAATAAAGTGACAATTAGAGGTGGAGTTCTTCCAACCGACAGCATCCAGAGCAGGAGAGCAAGAGACCAGCTAAAGCAAGATGAAGAATGACAAGGATTATTTATACCACAGAACCATGGTCCAGTGCTGGCTTTATTAAGGATCTTTACCTGTCAATTATATGAAAGATGAAGCTCACACAGACTACAGACTGCATTCAGTAATGCACCACTTAAAATATCATGTTTCTTGTTTAACCACAAACACAGAATTGTTCATCTGCTAATCATCTTGGCATTTTCCCATTCCTGGAATGATAGCGCCTCAGCGTTAGCCTAGAATACTGTCACCAGACAACACTCATGAGTGTTTTGACAATTTCATCTGTGTCCATCATAAATGTTCTCCTGGAGTTAAGGACCAGTCTAGCTGGTGAACATCCTTATATGGCCCACACTCAGTAAGAAGAAGGGAAATTCATCCTTCATCCTCTCCGTCATCTCTCCATAGATCATTTAATAAATCCAATATCTTATTTATTCTGGCCAGTCTCTCTGCTAACACACCTGGAGCAAAGAGGTTTCCATATAGTTTCTACTCTTGTTTGGTGTGCTGCCCTTACAGCTGTATTCTTGGTCTTCTTACACAGCTACAGTTTCAGTCAGATGGTGGGCAATAGCTTGTGATGTCTAGATTAATATGCCACCCTGTTTGATTACCAACGAGAAATGACTGCCCTTTCTTTTCCACACAACATCATTTTACTTCCCTCTCTGAGGCCACCCATGGCATGTTTTGCCTTGTATTGCATGATTTGTGAACCCCTCTTATCATTCATATAAATCTCTGGATTTCCAAGGCAGAAATCACAGGTGATTTATAGCTGAACTCCCATGATGCCTAGCCTTGATGGATTTGTTGAAGAAAACTCACAGGGCAGAAACCGAGTATATTTTACTAACTGTGGCACCTTGAACAAGTGCAGTTAGATATCTGAGGAAGGTTTTCACCACAGGAAAATGGGGGAGACCCTGGGTTCCTCCTCTACTGAGATACCCCAAACTTTGCTTTCCCTGCACTGGCCCCAAGTCTTTCACTGTGTAGGCCATTTGTTATCCTCTGCCCAATGGAACCTTCACTTACTGAATTACTGTGACCCTGGGCAATTACTGATCTCTGAAGCAATTTCAGGCCAACATTCTTGGTGGCACTAATCATCTGTAAAAGCATTTGTGAGATGACCTCCAGCTCGTCACATACCCTGGAGTGGGACATTTAACAGAAAGTTGTCTGAATTAGAAAAATAAACTCTGAGGCTACCAGTCAAATAATTAGATTCTGGTTCCAAGGACCATTTTTATGTTGGCCTTTTTTTTTTCCTTCCCTATGCTGATTTTTTTCCATCCCACTCCCAAGATCCCAGCTAACCAAACTGCCTGTTACTGCCTGTGATGGCTAGATTTTGTTGTAAACTTGAACTTTTTAATTCTCTTTGGGTGGGTCTTTGATGTTTATCACAGGAGGCAGCCCTCTCAGCAGGGGGCAGGATGTATGGAAGCTCAGGGAAGCTGGAAATTAAGATCCCTTCCTGGGAGGCAGTGCAGGAAGGAAATCCAGAGACTCAGGAAACCAACAAGTCTGGGATAGGGATAAGGCTATAGAACGGGCAAAGAAATCTGTTTCTCCCTGCCTTCCTGCCTGCCTGGCTGCTGGTGCTTGTCATACATCTCTTTTTGAAGGGCATTGGAACGAAGCTTTCTCAGCACTTTCAGCCTGGACTAAAGACCAGTGTCTCCCCAGGAAGCCTTTAGGCCTTCAGTGTTAGATTGGGACTCTGAGGCCCAGCCACTTGGACTTAGCAGCAACTGGTTCCTTGACTCTGCAGCTTGTGGACTGCTTTGTGGGACCACTGTGAGCTAATCCAATAAATCCCCTTTTTGTTTACTACAATTCATTCTGTTGGCTCAGTTCCTCTAGAGAACCCTGACTAACACCCTGCCTCATGTGAGTCTTCCAGGATTTAGTCGCAAAGAGAAAGACTTGAGGAAAAGGGATTTTTAAGGTTAAAACATATCAACAGCTCATCAGTGTCATTAAGGACAAGTTGGAATGTAGTGATACGTTAACTGTCAATATGTGGATTTTGGAATTATGATTCAAGGTTTGAAACCGGCCTCTTAAGGAGTTTAAACGAGTTATATGGCCTCTGTGAACTCAATGAACTCATTTTTTAAAGCAAAGAAAGCAATAGTGTCTATAACACAGGGAGTTCTTAAAATGAAGTGAGATTAGGAAAAGACATCTCCTAGCATAGCACCTGCAATATAATAGCACTAAGCATGTCAGCTGTTGTTTTTATCAATGTCAGAATCCGTCGCTCTAGTTTGAGGTGGCGAAATCCCAAAATCAACAGCTAAAAGGACAGACTTCTGACTGCCATCATTGTTGGGGCTAAAATACAGGATACCAAGACTCTTGTCTGCAGAAATATCTGTCCCCACACATCTCTGGAAGAATATGTTTCATTCGAAGTCTTCATTTCATGGAGCTCGAGAACCAGTGCTAGAATTGCCAACTGGAAAATATGAGACGTTCATTCTGGCTCTATGTTACAATTTTTTTTCACAGGCAAGACTGTGTAAATATGGGTCAGGCTGCTTCTTGAGGCAGTGAACCACCCAACACAGATGTTCAGTGAAAGCTAATTAACACCTGTTGGAAATAATGTGAAATAAACCAGGCAGCACATCTAGGGATTGAACCAGTAGATCTTTCCAGGGCCTTACAAACCCTAGAAACCCCAGGATTCAATACTATAATACTATCATCTCTCTCTCTCTCTCTCTCTCTCTCTCTCTCCCTCTCCTTTCTCCCCTTCTCTTTCTCCTTTCTTATAGGAAAATTGAAAAGTATCCAAAAACAGAACATGCAACTACGGATGTGTTTGGGGGAGCATTATATTTACAAAGCAAATATCCCCCAAGTGCTCTCTTTAATTAAGGAGAATTTCTCATCAGCATACTAGAGAACTTATAGTACTCATACTGAGAAGTCAGAAAATTCTGCTTCATAAACAAAGGTATCTGCTAGCCAGATGGCAGGGCACATACCTAGAACCCCGGATGGAATTTGGGAAGCGGATACAGGAAGATGGCAACTTCCTGGGCAGCCTGAGATACGCAGCAAGTTCTAGGCAACCTTAGAAAGTGAAACACTTTCTTAAACAATCCCTACCCCTATTCAAAAGTAAAAATGCGTTTGATGAATTGTTTAGCTCTGTGCACCTTAACTGGAAATTAAAGAGCAGAATGTATTCTAAAATGCCAGCCTTTCAGTTTTTAATATATCACACCATCTGGTTTTAGAATATATTCCAGGGAGACTATAACATCCTATTCTAGTCCAACAGAATTTATTAGATTCTTTCATAGGAAAGAATTTGGTCTGTGTCTTCCTGGGTTCCAACATGGAAATTCTAAACTCCTTGGAATGTCTTGAGTGACACAGGTACCTTAGTGATACATTTTTAAAGAACTCATGGTGGACCCTTAAATAGTTTCAGGATGGGGTTGGTCACTAGCAAGAAGAACCATATGAGTGAAGGGTTGGGACCTTGGACCAGACCAACAACCTCCCTGAAGAGGACAGGGTGAGAAATTGAATTGATCACATGACCATTGTGGTGGTTTGGATGTGACATGTCCCACATAGTCTCATGTATTTGTGTTTAAACTTCATACTTGATCCCCAACAAGTGACAATTCAGGAAAGTTGTGGGACTTTCTGGATGTAGTATCTTCCTGGAGGAGGTATGTCACTGGTGGGCAGGATTTGGGGTAATATAGCCATTGTAGTCAGCTTTCTCTGTTGCTACAGAAAAGAACCCAACCAAAAGCAGCTTAGTGGGAGAATGAGTTTATTTTGACTTATGGACTTGAGAGAAGACTCCATCCTGTCAGGGAAAATAGTGACATGAGCAGAGGGGTGGACATCACCTCTGCCACAGCACTGCAAACAGTAGCAGGAAAGTGTGCCAAATACTGGCAAAGGGAAGCTGATTTATAAACACCCATAAGCCTGCCCCCAGCAACACAGCTCCAGTGAGGTTCTAATACCCAAACTGCCATCAGCTAGGGATTGAGCACTCAGAACACACTTGTTTGTGGGGGATACTTGTATCAAACCTTTACAATAGTCCAACTACCAAGCCTAGTACTTAGGCTACTCTCCTAGAGAAACCCACACCCATGCTCTTGGCTGTGCTTTCATTCTCTTCCTGGCCATCTTTCTCCTACCCCTCATCCTTAAGCCTGTATGCAAATGTCTGATAAAATCTCCATCTCTGCTTCATACCAGATCTTTCTGATATTCTTTTCAGTGTCAAAGCCATGGGAAAAGGTCTCTAAAAGTCCAGGGGAACTCCTCAGGCTCTTGAAGGTGACGATATTGAACTGTGTCTCAGTCCCCTCACCACTGACAAGAGGAAACTTCTTATGCAAGAAGACATGGGCAGAAGGAATAAGCTCTGATCATAGCAATTCAGGAAGGAGTAGCAATTATATGCCCAAACAGGTATGATTTTATAAATATTCATTTAATTCTCTTACTAGCCTATAAGATAATCATTGTCACTTTTCCTTTACGTATGAAAAAAGTGAGACAAGTCCTCAACAAGGCTGAATACTAGGACAAATCTTGTAAGGGCCAGAGGTCATTTGATTTTAACCTTGCCTCACACACCAGTCTATAGGATGATTAGCATGTTCCAGCCCCCTGTGTCAATGATAGGCTGCCTCTGACCAGGAGCCTGGGATGTAGTCATTCAGTCAAGGTTGGAGAACATGCTGAAGGAGGAAGAGAGGAGAGGAATCCTGGGAAGTCTTCTTGGAGAAAATGAAGGATATGACAAGGTTATTATGACATATGAATACATGATGCATGAATGATGGGATTGGAATGTAGGGAAAGACTCAGCCAGAGAGTCAAACCTCAGCTCCTCAGTAGACTTCATGGTAAGCAGAATTCCCCATCAGAGGTCAGACTTAAGCCCTAAGCGAGAAGACAGGAAGTCAGAAGAAATGGAGGTTGGCTAGAAAACAAGGCTGTGGATTGAATATGAAACATCTGCCACAAGCTCATGGGTTGAATGCTTGGTCTCCAGATGGCGGCACTATTTTGGAAGGTGGTAGAACCTTTAGGAGGTAGGTCCAGGCTAGAGGAAGAGGGTTACTGGGTGTGTGCCTTTACAGAGTATTCCTGGTCCCTGATTTTTTTCTCTCTCTTCTTTTTGACCACCATGGGGGATGCTCCATTCCACCATACCCTCCCAGCCATAATGGACTGAATCTCTGAAATCATGAGCCAGAACAAATCATCCTTTCTTTGAGTCATCATCATGACAAAAGAGTAACTAAAGTCATTGGTCTGAAAGGAGCAGATAATGTAATATAAATAATAGGTGATGGCAGGGTCAAGATGATGCCCAAATTCAGCTTGATTTATAATGACTCTTTAAAACTCAGCTTATGACCTGTAAAAAAATCCATTCTTTATGAATTTGTCATTAAAGGACAAATGAAAACCATATTCATTTGGAGAAGAGAAGGGAAAAGGAGCCGGCCCATCTCCCTTTAGAAATGGTCCAAGGAAAATACAGACCAAAGTTTTTTCTAAATTCAAACAAAAAGAAAAACACTGACATAAAGACAGGAAGAACTGTTTGAATGCCGAGGAGATGAAGAAGGATGAGAGGAAACAGTACACAACCTGCTTTTCCCTAATCGTTAACCTTACAGCTTTATCAGGCTCACCATCACTTCATTCAGTTTTGCAGCAATGCTCAGTATATCAAAGAACTGTAAACTGACTGTTCCTTTCCTGAGTTTAAATTAAAAGTAAGCTACCATCCTTTGAGATAGTGCTCTATGCCTGAGGTTTCATGAGATTTTAATCTAGCTACTCACCATCTTATGGGCAGGTAATCAGGCAACTAATTTACTGGCTTACCTTCCAACTCTGTGACTCTCAACTTTATTGTAAAAAATGGTAACCTTTTTCCCCCTGATATTCATTCATTATATATGCAGAATAGGGCATTATATTTTCTAATTCTTCTGGTGTCAGTTTTAATAATTTGCATTAGTCTAGTCTCTTAACTTTTTATGTCAAGACTGGGGATGAAGGTCGGTGGTAGAGTACTTGTCTAGCAGGCCTGAAGCTCTGATCCATTCCTAGTACAGCAAAAAAGATACTTTTCCTCTCTCTAACCCTTGAAGAGATGCCTTCTATTTTTCCTCCTAAGAGGAAGGCTCATAAGACCCATGAAGCAAACAGCCCTTTTAAGTCTTAGAACCTAACAAGTGTTAGAACCTAACAAGATCACAGCCCCTCCCCCAAGATGTACAAGTAATAATTTCTAACAATTGCAGAGAGAGGACAATCACTCATTGGTTAACTGCCTGTAAACTATGCTTGCAATGAGTTACCAACCTTGCTGGGAGCTGGGGGGGGGGGGTTCATTGGTGATGACCTTTGAGTCATCCATGCTTCTAGAAGGAAAATCAGTAAACTCACTAGTTCCCTAAACTAGACTTGGGTGTAGCATCATGTCTTTGACCTGTTGTTGGTGCTGTATCTCAGCTGAATAAATATCTGTTCACGTCACTCCGGAAGAAGTTTACACACGTCATATTGATGTTATCAGTTCATCTGCCAGATTTTTGTCTCACCACCCTGAAGAATGAAGTGGACGGACATGAAGGATGAAGAAATGAGAACTTTGTTCACATGGGAGCTGACTGAGAGGACTCAATGGTGGTAGTAACAGCTCTGAACTCTAGGAAGGTGGGACGCCAGTGGAGGCGTTGCTATGGAGTGTTACAGCTCTGGATGTCAGCCAAGAGGCACCCTGTCGGAGTGGGAGCTTAGACCACAGAGCAGAAGTGGGTGCCATCAGAACAGGTTCCAGTAGGTCTGGGCAGCTGCTGGGAGACCTTCTTCTCAGATGAGCACATCCAGTCAGACTGAGGATAAGGAGGCTGTGTGCACCAGGGTTTATGTAGAGCCAGGCAGACCCTGTTTGGCTGGGTGCATGCATATAAAGTGAATGGAGTGAGGGGCAAGCAGAAGAAAGCCTGCCAACCCTAGAAGGGAAACTGAAAGTCGACCAAAAGATATCGGTTCTAGTCCACTTGTTGCCATGGTGATGAAGGGGCAGCAAGGCTGAGATGTCATAAAGGGTTTGGCGAGACAGCCTGTACCTGGGGCTTAGAAGACCTGCTCATGTTCTCAGCTCATGGTTGATCACGATAATACCTGGCAGAAATTGCTTTTGTTTTCCCTTGGGTAGTCTTAACTGATTAATCAAATACTATTTAGATTTTTTTAAAATTATTTAATACTTCATGAATTATTTTTTATAGTTCTTATAACCTTTCTTTTACTTTCTTTGTGTTTAAATTGATCTTGTTTGGATCCAGGGACTTGTTCAGCTTGGCAACTGAGCTACAACCATTACCATTGAGCTGCAGCCCAGCCTATTTCTTAAAATAGATGCTTCTTAGCTCATTGACTTTCAGTGTTTTTTTTTTTAATTTTCAACATGAACTTGAGATATCATTCTTCCTGTAGGCACAGCTTTAGCTTTATTCCACAAGCAGATTTGGAGTGGAGAATGAAAATTTTCAATCAGCTTAAAATATTTACGTTTTCAATAGACATCTTTCTCTTATGGTCAATATTATCATGGGTAACATCAAAAATATATTTTAATATCTACACAGAAAGGGATATATGTTATATTTTTATAATTGATTTCTGGCTTTAAGTACCTCAAATCTGAGATCATACTCTGAATTATTTCAGTTTGTTTAAATTTATTGAGACTTGTTTTATGGTGTTTTAGTACAAGTAAATTACCAAAAAAATGGCGAATAATTGCAAATAGTTCATCTGTACTTGAAAAGAATAAATATTCTGCAGCTATTCAATGTGTGTTTTGATCTTCATAAAACAGGTTATTAAAACATTTCATGTTCTTGTTTTTTTGTTTGCCTTTTCAAACAATCACAGAATGATGTTTTGAATTTCTTGTTATAATTATAGATTTTCATTTCTTACTGTAGCTCTGTTATTTTTGTGTTACAAGCATCGTAGCCCCATTCTTCAGTGCATAAAAATTGGGGGCTATGTATCTTTCTGGCATATGAGAATATTATCATTTTGATAATATCCTCTAGTGCTTTTATGATGTCTTACTGTAATAGGTTTTAGTAGCTGCTCT
The DNA here is from genome assembly GCA_004024765.1 of Zapus hudsonius. Classification (NCBI taxonomy): domain Eukaryota; kingdom Metazoa; phylum Chordata; class Mammalia; order Rodentia; family Dipodidae; genus Zapus; species Zapus hudsonius. Next base: position 12,759 of record PVHP010023012.1, read on the forward strand.
GTGGATTAAAGTAAATACATATAGCCTTCCCATTCATAGATTTTTGTATTTGTGAATTCACCTACTCACTAAAATTTACTTATAGCCACTAAATCAAAGCTTGGGGCACTTTTCCAGGGACGTTCAGACATTCACAGGCTAAGAAGTCATAGTCATCCAGTGTGCACGCTCCCACCTGGGCTGACCAAGGTGACTGTCTGCTCTCACGTATCAGCTTTCATAATGCTACCAAGTGGTTTTAAACAACCTTAAGTAGCACATTTCAATTTTTTTGCTCTTACTATAAGCTCAAGGTTTAAAATGGACCCTCAGTATTATTCTGTTAGGCTTTCTAGTATTCCCTAAGCACACAAAAAAAAAACCACTGTAATGTGACTTTCTATCATAATCAAGTTCATTTATTCTTGGCTGTGGGTTTAATGTCAACAAAGTGAACAACATACAGTAAGTAAGTTGTCTTTAAACAGAAACCCACATAAAACAAAATCATGGACTAATTAATTGGTGGAAATGCAGTGACCAGAGGTTTGGGGGAAACTAACATTGTATTTCTCCTAGGAAAAATAATTCAATATTTGCCAGTGTAGTGTTTGCGAAGATTTCACGTAACTTAACCACTGTAACACAAATGTACTGAACTGAGTTTTTTACATCTACTTAGAATTAATAGTTGCAGAAACTTTATCACCATATAGTGATACTCTCCCCTCTTTATAATTGTGACAAGTAATATAGCTATATATTAAAGTTTGTATTAGACAATGCTACAATTTTTAATTTCAACCATCATAAAGATCGTATCTTAAAAAATGTAAAAGGGGCCTGGCTCAATGATAAAGTGTTTGTCAAGCAAGTATGGGTACCCGAGTTCAGATACCCAGATCCTATATGAAGCCAGTTGCTGTAACACAAGTGTCTGTGATCCAAATGCACCTAGAGCAAGCAGAAGAATTTCCTAGAAGCCCACCAACCAGCTAGCCTGGAAGATGCAAATGGTCAGCAACATGACCAACAGGAGACCCTGCCTCAAACAAAGTGACAGAAAGGATTGACACTTGAAGTTGTCCTCTGACCACCACATGCACCCTGTGTCACACACATACCTGCACACACACGCACGCACAAACACACACACATGCACACACACACCATGCAAACACACAACAGCAATACTGAAAAGGAAACAACATATATGTGCCAATCACTTATCATTCAATCCTGAAGTTTGAGATTCCCTGTAGTGTTTTTTGCTTTTACTTAAGAAGCACATTTTAAGCATATCTTTAAGAGCAGCTCACTTTATTCGCCTTCACCAAAAAAAAATGCCTTTTTTTTCTTCTTTACTCTATAAAGACATTTTGAGCACTCTAAAAATGACGTTGAACTACCTTGCAGTCTTCATGGTTCCCAGTGAAAAATCTTTAGTCATTCAACGTGTTATTTCATATGTAATGTCTGTTTTTCTCTGGTTAATTTCACAAATTTTCCACTTGTCTTTGGTTTTGTGATGTGTTTCGTGGAGACTTCTTTTGATTCACCCTACTGAGGGTTGATGAGGCTGTTAAATCTGAAAGTTTTATTGAATCTGGAGGATTGTCAGTCATTTCCTAAAGTATAGTTTGTGCACAGAACATTTCTTTAGTCCAGAAATTCCAATGACATAAATGCTGGTCTTTAAAAAAATTACCTATGGATATGTTTGTTTTCCTCCTGTTTTTCAGATCATGAATTCTTTATCTGGTTTCAGATTCACTGATTCTCATCTCCTTTCTGCTACTGAAGATGTTAGTGTTTTAGTTCAGTAATTTTTGCTAAATATAAGTATTTCAAAATCATTGTAGAACTACCATTTAGTTTCCATCTTTTTTTCCTTTTCCTTTAAAAAATTTTTTTATGTTGGGGGGTGTACATAGCATATGTGATGTTGTGTTTGTGGGGTGTATTCATGTCTATGAGCTGATGCAGACCCCATAAGAGTGCCTGAAAAGGCCAGAGAAGAATGAAAGTTGTCCCCCTCTATTACTCAACCACCTGTTTTCTCTGAATATGGAGTCTCTTACTGATTCTGGAGCTTGCAGTTTTTTTTATTAGTCTCCGTGATCCTCCATTCTTTGTTCCACACAGAACTGGGTTACAGACATGCATAGCCATGCCCCACTGTTTATATGTGTGCAGAGGGAACCAAACAGGCAGTTTCAGACCTTCATACTTATTCAGGAAACACATCCATTTCTTTAGCCTTTCTTTTATTTTTGCTTGACCTAAAATAGTTGTATATATTTGTGAAGTACAGATTGCTGTCACAGTACATAAACACATTGTAGAACAATTGGATCAAGGCTCACCATTTTGGAAAGCAGTATGGAAGTTCCTTTAAAAAGATTAAGAAGAGAATTTCCACATGATTCACTAATCCCATGACAGGGTCAACATCTAAGACCTATGTGGGTGATATGTATTTCTTGCTATTTGATCAACCTTGGGAGCCATGTGGGTTGATGATGAGAGAATAATAGAATAATATCTCACCGTTCTTCAGACAACTGTCATAGTCAGAAAGAAGGGTTTGTATTCCTCAGAGTCTGAGGTGACTCTGTGGCTACCGTTTCCACCATTGCTATCAGCAGATTTCACTTTCAGGACTTGTCAAAGGAGGGAAAAATAGAGGAAGCTTTCCCCATCCTCTCTGACAGGGTTTGCCATGAAGCCCAGGAAGCCTGTTACTAAGGTCCTCTTGTCTCCTACCAAGCAGCTGAGAATACAGGCATGTACCACCATATTCCACTGTACATTCCAAATTCTAAATAAACTGAAACAAACCATATCTTTCACTTCATTCAATGTTTCATTACTTTTGACTATCATATAAATGCAATAGATGCATGGATATTAGCTACTGTGTTGATTTCCCTATAGATAAATATTTATTTTCTGAGTTTTGAATAAACAATGTCATAGCACACATCTCTGAGCCTGTTTCCTTGTGTTCATGGGTGAGAGTTCCTCCAGAATATATACCTTAAAAGTGTCATTGCTGATGCTTAATTAAAAAGATAAATCCTAAGCATTACAAAATTAGTCTTTAAAGTAGTTGCGTCAATTAACACCTCTGCTGAAAGTGGTTTAAGATTCTCCTTTCTCACATTCTTGTGCGCAAATAGTGTTATTATCATTTAAAAAAAATTTCCACTCTGATGGGTGTGAAATGGTATCCTATGATTTTTTAAATTTTTCACTTCTCTTTAATTTTTTTCTCTGACTGCATAAATTCATATATATGCTAATATAAAAAATAGACAAATTAAGACACCATTGAGAATAATAAGATTGTTTTAAAAGTTGAACAGACCGAAACCAACAGGTATTACCTCAGGGATGGAAGGCAGGTATTAGGACAGGGAGTGGTGGTCAAGACGCAGCCTTAATGTAATTTAAATTTTCACAGGTATTCACACATTTCTTATAACTCAACATTAACTTCATTATAACCCTCTTGTTGGTGTATTTCTTCCCATTTTAGACATTACATGTTTATGTTTTATAACACAGAAATAGACTATATACTTTTAACTAAAATATTGATTTTTATCAATTACGACATAAAGAATTTTCTATTAAAATTATTGTAAGCATCTTTTTTTTTTCATTTTGGTCTTTTTCGAGATAGGCTTAAACTCTAGCCCAGGCTGACTTGGATTGACTTTTCAGTCTCAGGGTGGCCTCAAACTCACAGTGGTCCTCCTACTTCTGCCTCCCAAGTGCTGGGATTAAAGGTATGTGCCAACATGCCAGCTACTGTAATCATCTTTAAGGAGGCACAGAGTCATTTTGCAATGATGAGAACTGAATTCACTAATAAGCACCCCATTTCCAATACTATATCCAGTTTTCTCTGTATATTTTAAGTTACTGAGATAATACAACATAGATTATTTTATCTTGATCTTCTTAATTTTTTTTGTCCTTTTATTTACCTATATCCATTATTACATATATACCATACTGTGATTTACTAATTGTCATTACTCAGCCCTGGGCTTAGTGCCTTGCCTTCATTACCTTACCCAACCCAAGTGATAGTCCTCAAGGCAGATACTATATGATCATATCCATTGTCTGGAAAAGTATGTTGTCCAAAGTCTGCCATCCTGTCTCAGGGATGGAAAATATCATGACTCGATTGGTAACTGTGGTTTTTCATAGAGACTAAAAGAGAGTGTAAATACCGTTTTACAATTTAATTTATCTTGGTGTAGTTAAGCAGACATCCATCTCTATGGAAACAAGTGATAGCAACAGAGGAGAGAGAGTTGGCTTTGGTGAGCCTCAGAGACAATGGGAAACAGAACTGTTGCTCCCTAAACCGCACCTGCTCAGCCTGGGGCAGACAGCACACATGGCCTATTATTAACTTTGGAAAGTGAAAAGAACAGGTCTGCCAGATTTGATACCCAAATTCCCACCTAAGCCACACCACTTAGTTTAAATAATTCATGAAAAATTGGATTTTTTTTACACAAAGTTTGCAGAAAGACTAGTTATTGTCACTAACATTTTTAAAAATCATTTGCTAAATATTATAGTTCATTCATATGGGAAAAGTTTACTTTCATCCACAAGTAATTTCTGCTGTTGAATAGCTATTGGCTTTGGGCAAAGCATGTCGAGTTAGAATTCAATAATTATGGTCTCACTGCTTTATCATGTACTGTAGAGAAATTGGCACATAAACTTCATACACAAATGTTTTAATTTTATTTTTAATTTATTTTTATTTTATTTTTAATTTAATTTTAATGTTTTACTAAGGAAAACTTGAGGCATCCAGACTAGAGTCAGAAAATGCCATCCCATGGGCTAAATTTCGTTGCTTTTGTAAATAAAGTCACAAATCTTCCCTGTGCCCCTTATCATTCAGATGGCATAAATATCGGCAATCGAAAGTGCTGTAGATGACAGGCAAAATAATGAAGTCAAGCAGGAGGACCCGAGTCTGATTCCTAGCACCCACATTACAAAGAAAGCTGGGCATGTTTGTACATACGTATAATCCCAGCACTGTTGAGGCAGAGATGGGCAGATCCTTGGGACTTACTGGCTAGTTAGTCCGGTCTATTTGGCAAGTCCCAGGCCAGGGAGACACTTTGTCTAATAATAAGGTGGACCTTAAGAATGACACCTGAGTTTGTCCTCTACATGTACATGTGTACACACAAAAAGAACACCACCCCTTCTTACCTGGATCACGTGATTCTGAAGATGGAACAGAAAGATGTGTTTTTCCAGAACACAGTGGTTCACTTGTCTACAGAAATGAGGATCAACAGATGACACCCAAGAATTTGGAGTGAAACAAAACCAACAAAAAGAAAAAGAAAAGAAAGCTCAATCCATGGTTTCCCCCACATCCCTTAACTTTTGCAACCTACTTGTGTGTGTTCTAGATGTGTCCCTAGAACTTGCCTTTGAGGTACAATCTGTTCAAAGCCACAAAGGATGGATGAGAAATATGAGGGGCTGAGCAGTAAACACCATTTCTCAAGGCCACATGAAGGCACTAGGATGCACGGAGCCAGATGGTGGGATCTAACCAATGAGGCTGAGATTTCAAATTCCAGCATCTGTCATCTCTCTCCTTGAACAAATTGCCTAGCTCTCTCCACTTTTTCTCTCTTATAAAATGTGGATGATGCTTAACAAGTACTTAAATATTTTTTCCCAGAATGTGTATGGTAGAGGAAGGAAAACCTTATCATGGTTTTTGCTTGAGTGGTTGGGATGTAGGAATAGAAGAGCAGGGTGCTACCATAACTGGGTGAGGTTTAAAGACAATGACAGATGAATAAGGGACCTATAACCACAGCCATTCAATCAACACAGGATAGGCCAATGAGACAGAAACCAAGGATTTTCGACACAAGGACCCCTAAGCTCGCAACATTAAAGCAGCCTTAATACTCACCCACCACGACTCAGGGAACTGAGTGGAAGAGGGGGTGGTGGAAAGATTGTGAGAGCCGTGGTGGGGGAGGCTGTCCAGAGGCATGGCACCCCTCAGTAACAACACACTTGGGCCAGGAGAACTGGGCTGAATAATAGGCTATCCATGGTCCCCTGCCACAAGGACTCATCCAGATAGCCCACGGAGGAGGATATCCAACTGATCAGGGATGGGGGGGGGGAATTGGAGAATTCGGGATAACAACGCATTGTTTGCCCACTAAATAATGTAACTCATTATGGACAATAAATATATATTATACATATATATATAAATGATATTGTGGATGGCAGAGAAGAACAAAAACCCATCATTTGAGATAATGCAGAGCATCCATTGGGTCTGATTCAAGAATCCTTAGCAAAATTATAGCTTTAAATTTAAAAAAAAAAGCCTACTAGGCAATAGCCTTTAACCTTGATGTCTCCATTCAAAAGTTCCTAAGGTATTAGGAATTCAAGAGGACTTATGCTCCTGTACCTCCCCCACTGGGTTGCCCTTCCCTTGAGAAACAGAGCTGTAGGTCCTACTATGAGGATCCCTGTTGTAGTTACTTTCCAGTACTGGGACAAAACACCCAACCGAAAGCAGCATATGGAAGGAAGGGGTTTATTTCAGCAAGAAGTTTCATCATGGGGTGGAAAGCACGGCAGAGCCGACCACCGGGACATCATCACATTTTGTCACGGCAGCTGGGAGGTGACTGAGTGAGCTAGTGAACTAGTAGGACTAGACTAATAGACAAAGTCTGCCTCCAGTGACATTCCTCCTCAGCAAGGTTCCACCTTCCAGTTTCCACCAGCTGGGGACTGAGTATGAGGCGGAATCACAAACACATGAGGCCATGGGGCATATTTCACATTCAAACCAAGACAACGCCCAATGCAAAACAAAGGCTAAGGCAGGTGCACACTGTTGTGACACGAAGCTCAAAGGGCTGGGGGACCGCTTAGAGAGAGAGCAAAGTGCACAAGCAGCAACAGCTTTCTCATCAGCCTTCTTAGAGTCTCACCTCTGTGTTCCATTTGCCATGGGGAGATTTTCTCCTCCGCAGGTTATTATCCCAGCATTCGTCGGTCCTGTCAACACATCATAAGTTGTTTATAATGCATGGCTCCAGAGCAGCACTAAAGTAATGAGAATAAATAGATCCTGATAGACATCTTCCTACCCACTGAGGTTGAACCATTAATTAGCACATGAATATTTAAAAGGTGTTGTCTTGCTTTTCACCCCATAAGGTGTCTGAGAAATTTTACCATAAATGTTCACAAATTGGGGTCTGATGTTTAGAAATCCATGCAAAATCAATGCCTAGCAAGAGTCAGGAATGATTAAAGCTTTGCTGTTAATGGGTGTGTGACTGGCTGTGAGTTTTATAACGGGTCCCTTAAACTCTCTGAGGTTTTCATTTGCATATCACAAAGAATCTCTAAGTATCTTAAAGATTTCTTTTCCTCACTTGCCCCTGGGTTTCAGGCCCCTTAGTTGGTCTAGCCTTAGCCGACACTGTGAGGGACAACTCAGCTGAAATCATGCTCAGCTTCTTCCCAGGAACCCAACCCCACAGAGCTTTGCCTCACGTAGGCATCATTCACTTCCAGTCTTACCCTAGGAGACCCATTTGACCCCAATGCACATACACTTATGTTGCACTATCTGAAGGATTCACATCCATAGGTCAAACATTTGTCCAATAGGAATTGGGATCTGGAAAGAACTCTTCTAGTCAACCAAACAGGCCCTTCTAATGAATCTCTTTCCATTTGGCAGATGGTTCCATGGAAAAACAAAGGGTTACACTTACCAAGTGCTAACCATCAGATACAGGCTCTCCCTTCTTTGCCTATCTTTCCTTGTACTTGGGTTTTTTTTTTCTCTCTCTATCTTAAAGGAATAACATGTGATGAAAGACTCCAGTTTTGATTTCTGGGGGAAAATAAGCTATGACACTGAACTTGTTCATAACCCAGAGTAAACAATCAAACATGTGATGCACAGTCCCACAGAAAATACCTGCAGTCCTATAGTTGACTTCTGAGTCATTAGGCATATGTCTTCATCTGTCTTTCCGTCTAAAGAAGGAAATACAATTCCTTTCAGAAACGATCTTCAAGGGAGGCAAGACATGGATCCTCTGGCTCTGAGATGTTTAACTGCATAGAGGAAAAGAGCTCATTGTTTTCCATGGTTGCTTGAACCATCAACTGATCAACAATTAGCACTGGCTTCCTGAGGCTTTGGTTGTCCACACCATCAATCTCCATGGCTTTCTTCTGGACAGAATTCTATAGGAAATTTGTACGCATTTCTCCATGTCTTTACTAGGGAATAAAAGGTCCTTATCAATGGGAGAAAAATGCCATCTCCACTAGTAGAAACCTGAGGTCTATAGCGGTACATAAAATAGTCTCATCTTGGTATACTCTGGGTTATTTTCTTGGGCCCTTTAACACTTAATATTTGCAAAAAAAAATCAAACAAGTCATATTTGAGCACACTGAGTCCATTGTCATCTGCCCAGCATGCTTCCCCCAACCCTGTCCACACCTTCTTTTCTGACCACAAACCTTCTTCCCTGCATAGAGTTGGGTAAATGGTTCAGAGTGGGTCAATCTTAATAACTTTATATACTCTGAGATTGAATGAGTGGGGAGAGGAGCCTTGACACAATCTAAATCATTCAGGGGGTTTCAGTGTTGCTTTTTCTTTTCTTAATGGAGCTAATAGAGAAGGTTCCCTTTTTCTTTTAATCGAAGATATAGACATGAAATCACAGAGTGTCCAGTATTGACCACTGCCAAATGGAGAAAGCACGTCTGCTGTGCAAAACAATGCTGAAGTACAAAACAAAACTGAGAGACGGATGAAGAGATACAGTGTCTCTGCATCAGCCATTGCTGCTTCCCAAGCATTCCCACAATTCATGTTTAGTCTCCAAGACAGCCCAGTATTTTACCAGTAAATTCCATTCTTTGCTTAAGCTAGCTGGAAGTGGGTTTCTGTCACTTGCAATCAAATGAATCCTGGTAAATAGAGATGTATTTAAAAAGCAAAGTCTTAAACATGTTTTGCTATTATTTTTTTCTCCTCTGCCCAAAAGAATGAATCCAATGAAGAGATCAAGCAGGACTCAGCAGCTGCCCCAAGCACTAGTTACTTAAGCTAGATTTATTGATCATCTTTGGACCTTGATCTATCCATCATTCCTTCTTTTTTTCTGCCAGAGAGATTTTTTATTTGATATTTACACAAACTAGAAAGGAAAACTATAACTTAAAATAAAAACAAGAAGTCAATGGAAACAGTTTGCTTTCCTTGCTAATGTTAAATTTTATTCATGTATACAGGTAGGTCGAAGAAGAGAACAAAACGTTTAGATTTTGTTTTGTCTGACGCACTGTCAGGTGAGTCGACATCTGGGTGTACTCTATGGATGGAAGCTTTCACCATGGACTTTCATGATCATTTATTTTCATAGCTTCCATAGAAGCAGACAGCTGAGTAATTATGCAACATGGGGGCTTAATTGCACTGCATAATTACATGGGAAGCTTCAGTGTGGGAGATAAAGAGTTACCAAAATAACACATTGTTTCTGACGAGATGAGAGGAAAGCATAGTTCTGGTTCCAACAGAAACAGCTGCCTTCCACAAGATTAGTGCTCTATCTGACCTCTTGTGTGGGCATTTCTGCCACCATCCATGCCCACAAATGTGAACTAGCCTGAGACACCGAGGAAGACTCTTAGAGCTGGAAATGTTTTTCTCTGAAGCAAATTATGAGCTGCTATTGTTATTGTTATTATTATTATTGGTTTGTTGAAGACAGAGGCTAACTCTATAGCCCAAGCTGGTCTGGAATTTATTATGGATGTAACTTAGGCTGACCTTAAATTTTCAGCAATCACCCAAGAGCCAGAATTACAGTCATGAGCCAGCACATACGGGTATGAGCTCCTTTCTTGTTTGAAAAATTATGCTTCAAAAAAAAATCAATTTTCAGGCACCTGTCATTCTAGCTTCTGAGACATTTTCTTCAGAGATGTACGGGGCCTCTCAGCTACACATTCTGACATCTTAGTTACCCAGCCCGCCAGCCATGTACTCTGGGTCCTTGTTTGAGTCCATTTACTCCAGAAACAGCAGCAGTCTCTTCATTGGCATGAAACTATCTTATCAAAGTCCATTTTATGCTTGACTTCCACTCTTTATTGGGTGTGATTATTGTTACCTGCCATCTGATAGACTTTTTAAGAAAAAAAATCTATAGACCCTGAAAAGGTCCAGTTTGAGTTACTATTAGTTCTAATTCATATATACCAACACACACACACACACACACACACACACACACACACACACACACTGTTATTAGCACTGATTATCTGGTTCCTTTTTGATTTCCTCTAGAAACCTGAGACAATTCCTGACCCTTCTTTACCTTGACCACAGAATGATACAGCTTTGGTTCTATCTGTGGTCTTCCTTCTGGCGACCATCAGCCAATGTAGAGTCAACAATGAGTCAGTTATTACATTTTTCACAAGAAGAGAAAAAGTCACAATGCTGTACTGTCTACCTACAATCGAGCCTCAAGATTCCTATATCAGTGTGTTCATTCTACAAAAAGTAGCGCAAAAAGACCTACAGAAAAATCTTCAACACATAATAAAAAGTGAGGAAAAGAGAATATAGTAAGGACACTAGACAATCACTGAAATAAGTGATCACATTAACAGTTATTAAAAGCATACTAACAAAATATTTTAAAGGATTCCACAAAAAAAAAATTTCAGAAAGCACTTGGGAGGCAGAGGTTGCAGGATTACTGTGAGTTCGAGGTCAGCCTGGGACTACAGAGTGAGTCCAGGTCAGCCGAGACCCTACCTCAAAAAGAAAAATCACACAAATAGAGCTGGGGAGATGGCTTAGTGGCTAAAGGTGCTTGCTCACAAAAAAATCACAGAAAACTATAGCGAAGCCTCTTCTTTCACAAGACACTGAGTGTTACAGATGGAGGTCATCAGAGAAAACTAAGGCAATGATGGTGGCAGAGAGCACGAATCAAATGTGAGGGGAATGTGCCCTGGACATGTCTGATACACCTTAGTGATTCCACACAATGAGAAATGTTCCCACACAAAAATGGCACCAAAGAAGTGGCCAGAGCCATCTCCATGTGCTCTGAGAAAGAGGAAGCGAGGGGTCCACTCTGAGTCACATAAAGTCTGTGGCCACGGGAGCTGTGTTCAACAGAAGCATGAATTCATCCAACACAAACGTCAGCAGAGAGGAGCTATTCGTGCTCAGTGTTCTGGAGCTTTCTAGCTAACCGATTATTATTCTTCTGAGTGTTCAGAGAACACTTCTCAGAGGCTCTTAGTAACTCACCAACATCAGAGCAAAGGGAATAGTGGCTCTGAGTAATTTTGTGAAGAAAATGGAAAAGCAAGTTTCTGCACAGAAGACAGAAATGAGAAAGTAAATTGCCTTTGTTTTCCCTTTGTTTTTGGCCTTCTGTTGTGCATACTGAAATGGTCATGTTGGGGTTTTGAGTCACCCCTATTTAGAAGTACAGGAACGCTCTTAGATGAAGCAGGTGGGCTTACACCGCACTATTTAAGGGGCGAGCAGACTACAGACCCTAAAATAGTTCTTTCTCTGACTTGACAGAGCACATTAAGTAGCAACTGCCTCAGGCGTCTCTATTTAAATGCAAATAACTCTGGAAAAGATAATAACTTATGAGAGTCATTAAACATCAGTGCAATTAACTTATCAGATCACTTTCCTAGAAGGCTTCTGAAAGATCCTGGGACAAGATTTACCATGGCATAGGTACCAGTCTGTGATCTTGGTTAAGGCCCTATTGGAGTTACTCTCATGTTGCTGGGATAAAGCACCCAACCAAAAACAGCTGATGGGAAAATGGTTTTTATTCTGGCTTTTAGTCTTGAGGAGAAGCTTCATGATGGTAGGGGAAAGGATAGCATGAACAGGTAGAAAACATAAACAAGAGAGTAATCTGAGTCCTGGCAAGGGGGATCTGGCTATAATATCCCCAGGCACACTCCCAACAACACATCTCCTCTAGCAAGGCGCTACCTCCCAATTGCTATCAGCTGGGACCAACCATTCAGAACTGGAGTTTATGGGGGCATCTGATTCAAACCACAGGCCCTTAATTTCAGGGTGCCTTGGTTTCCTCCATACTGTAAACTCCATGCGTTTGCCCCATCTATCTCTCGGGATGTTATAGGAATTTAATAGGATGGCGTGGAGGTATCTAAGCAACATGGACGTCATCTTGTTGCTAGAACTGGGGCAGCACTGGAAGCCTGAGAAGAAAGGGGTCTAGAAGGTGAGAACCTAAGGACCAGTCACGAGCATGTATTTACATTCTTAACAAATGTGCCAAAGTGATGCAAAGAAAGAACACGGGCTTAATGTCAGAAGATCTCAACTCTCACTAAAGAGACAAAAAAAAAATCTCAGAAAAATAGGCAAAGGTCATGAGAAAGAAGTTAAACAATGAAAGATTCCAAAGAACAAAAATACTTGAAAAATATCCAATATCACTACCGATATAAGGCAAACTTAAATAGCAAGATATTAATTCCGCCCTTAAATGATAAAATGTGTTTTAAAATAATATTTAGAGGCTGTGAATGTAGAAGAAAATGGGCTGCTGTGAGGATACAAATTGATCTATTTAGCATCATGCATCAAAAGACCTTAAATTGTGTGAACCAGCAATTCCAAGAGTTGTCTCAAAGAAATAACAAAAATGGGCATAAAAATTGAGTCACAGAAGTTCTTATTACACAATCACTTATAACCTAAAAGGCATTAGAAGTTATCTAAATGACCAACACAAAATTGGTCATAAGTTATAATATAAAGCGTGTTGGTAAATTGTCGTGTGCTGTTACAGCTTGCTGAGAGCTGACCCTGGCCATGAGATGAACCCCCTCCCCTATCTCAGATACAAGCATGTTTACAGCCCAGAAGTTGAACACATGATGATACCCTTGAGAACAATTAGAAGGTAAACCAGTTCCCTGGCTGTCAGGTGCCTGCTAATTCTCAAGACTTGAACGATGTTTATCCCCTGGTATAAAAATGCCTGGAGTGGGGAGGGGGCTGATGCGATGGCTCATTGGTTAAGGGCACTTGCTTGCAAAGCTTGCCTGCCTGTGAACCCAGGTTTAATTTTCCACCTAATGCAAAGTGATGCATATGTGGCCCTTATGTGCCCACTGACATGTACACACACACACACACACACACACACACACACACACACACACAAATAAATTAAATAATGAAATAAATCGGTTTTTTTTGAAAAGAAAAAAAAATGCCTATGGTGGGAATGACTAACTGGAAGCTTCACCAGAGGAGAAGACCCTCTGCCCAAGACTCCAGCTTCTCCAGTCATTTCTGCTGGAGGTTGAAAGTGCCAATTGGATGGCATATCATCCAATGTTCAATATTTATCTTCCACTTGCTGTTTCTTCCCTCTATTTCTCAGTGGGGCTACTCCAGTCATTTGTGCTGGGTGATGAGTACACCCAGCTTGATGGTCTACTTTTCATGTATCACTTTACATTTCTTCTTTTTACTTTGTTTGCTATCTCCCTAATAAACTCACTCATCAAAGCAAAAAGACCGTTATTGTGGATACATTTTTTTGGACAAATCCTGATACAAACTCACAGTTATGTACTATCTTACATGAAAATGCTATAGAAGTATATTTACAGACAAAAATTTATAAATGTATACATTTTATTAACTATATCTTCTATATATGTGTGTGTGTGTGGGTGTGTCAAAAATGTTTTATTCAAATGTTAATAGCTTGACATGGGTGTGGAACCATGAAGTATTTTCCTCTTAGTCACTGTTTACCTATCTTTCTTAAAATTTCTAAAATATATGCATTTCTGCTTACAGGTGTTTAAAAAAAATCTAAGAGATAGTCACGGAAAGGAGAAAACTTTTGATAAGCGTAGCGCTTTTTAACTTGAGTCAGGGATTTTTAATCTATAAAGTGAGAGGAGAAAGAATGACTTCCCTATGTGGTCTGGAAAACTCTCAGAAAAAAAAAAGTATAAGATATATGTGAAGAGTTTTGAAACCAATAAATCACATCATAGCATCAAAGAAGTGGAGGACTGTAGAAACATATTTCCGCTCAATTGCTTGCTGAAAGAAAAATGGTTTCAGCCCCACAAACAGCAGGTTGCTCAATTGAATTGAAAAACCCATCCCACCAAAGGCAAACAGGAAGCAAGAAGTTTAAAACTAGCTTTGAAGCAGTGCGTCAATTAACACATTTCATTCAAATGTCCAAAGTGTGATTATTTGCCCCAGGCAGTTACGAAAATACCTTCTCATCTGTATCTGCTCCTCTAGCTGCCATGAGACCAGTCAGGAGCTGGTCTTCCCCATCCCCCACTGTTGCATATGAACATGGCACACCGGGATCTGCACGTTCAGAGTCAGGTTGCACACACAAACATCTTCCCAATAGTGTGGGGCAGAACTTCCCTTGCTCCTTTCTCAAACCAACTCTGCACCACAATTAGTTCATTATATGTGATGTCACACAGTCACTTGGTTAGGCAGCTTCACCCAAGCACTCTGTAGGGAACATGTCCCAGACTCCAACCACAGCTGCAGGTCAGCAAGGGGTCCAAAACCAGGACCAAGTAGAGGAGAGATGAGCTGTTCCAGAAAGAGAGAGAAAGAGAGAGAGGTTTTCTGTGGACCAAAGTTCCTCTCTCCTCCACCCTGTTTCTACAAAAACCAGAGTTTCACCTCTGAAGACATTCTTTGTACAGATATTCAATGAACACAATAGTGCCAGAACAGAGCAGTCCAGCATAGGCAGTGGATAAAGCAGACAAGATACCTGTAGTCATGGAGTGAACTCCCACTCCAAGAGACAATGAACAGACATAAAATAATGGTGAGATGAGTGTAGAATCAAGGTGTGTGTG
>PVHP010023013.1:0-27702 GCA_004024765.1 Zapus hudsonius
GAGAGAGAGAGAGAGAGAGAGAGAGAGAATAGATGCACCAGGGTCTCCTGCTGCTGCAAACCAACTCCAGATGTAGGCACCACTTTACATGGGTGCTGGGGAATTGAACCCTGACCATCAGGCATTGCTGGCAAATGCCTTAACTGCTGAGCCATCTCTCCAGACCCCAGCCTTCATTTTTGATTCTTTCGTTCCTGGAGATAGCTGAGATTTTATATATATATATATATATATATATATATATATATATATATATATATATATATATATATATGAGAGAGAGAGAGACTGAGAGACATAGAGAGTGGTTCGCTAGGGCCTCCTGTCACTACAAATGAACTCAGATGCATGCACCACTTTGTGCGCCTGGCTCTATGTGGATACTGGTGATTGGACTTTGCAAGCACCTTGAAGTGCTGAGCCATCTCTTCAGCCCAGAATTGATTTGTTTTTGTTTTTTTTGAGACTGGGTCTTACTCTAGCCCAGGTTGACCTGGAGCTTACTCTGTAACCCCAGGCTGACCTTGAACTCATGGTGATCCTCCCACCTCAGCCTCCGGAGTGCAGGGACTGAAGGTGTTTGCCATCAAGCCCTGCTGCAGCAGAGATTTTTGTGTCTGCTGGACTGTTCAGGACTTCTTTCCACCACATGTGAAAATGCTCCCATCAGCACTTGGATATTGACCAGCCTGCCCTGCTGTTCCAGTGGAGGCCTCCAGTCAATGTTCTTGAAACTCTGCCCCTTTAGTTTGCTAGAAGGATCCTTCCCGAAGCGTAGTTGTGTCCCAAGTTCTCCTTCTAACTCTGAAATTTCCCCCTTTCTTTAGCCTTTCCTAACTGTTTCTTAACTCACACATCAACTTGCCATGTAGCCTGAAGTTGCTTTGATTTAAAGAAAGATACTCTATCACGTCATGACCACTCGCTCTCGGGCGGTCGTGCCAGGTGTTTCCTAGGCATTACACAGTCTTCCCAATGGCCCCATAGGTAGAAGTTCTGTCATTGCCACTTGATTGATGACAATACAGAAGCACGCAGATGAAGGGAGAACTTTCACCAGATCTCATCAATAGTAAGCCAGTGACATTTACATTGGTGCTGGGGAGCCAACTTCAGGTCCTTCAGGTCCAAGTGCATGGCAAGCACTTGATTCACAGAGCCATTGCCCCACTTCATACTTTCTTTTTAGAAATCTGATTTTCTGATAAACTCCCCAAACTCTCTTTTTATTGTTTTTTTTTTTTTTTTTTTTTAAGGTATGGTCTTGCTCTAGCCCGGGCTAACCTGGAATTCTCTATGTAGTCTCAGGGTGGCCTCAAACTCATATCCTCCTACCTCTGCCTTCCAAGTGCTGGTATTAAAGGCATGTGCCACCACACCTGGCTCCCCAATCTCCTTATAGCCTCATACAACCCATGGCTGCTCCCACTCACCTGGGCCCCCACAAAAGTCCCTTCTCCCCAATCAGCAAAAGTTCAGGGACATTGCAGATAGCATTAGTTGGTGACAGAATCTCTACCAAATTCACCATGACTCTGGGATGGTGTGGACCTGGGCTGCCCTATCCTGATGATTGGAAAAGACAAGCACTACATTCCTGAAATTATGAAAATCTTCCTTTATGGTCTATTGAAAGGTGAACTATGGCCTTCTCTCTCTTTCTTTCTCTTTCCCTCCTTCCCACTCCCTCCCTTCTTCCTTCCTCCTTCCTTCATCCTCCCTACCTGCCCCCTCCTTATCTCATCTTGCTATTTTTGCCCAGGCTGGTCTTCAGTTCCTGGGCTCACGCCTCACCCTCCTACCTTCGTCTATTGCCTGTTTGAAGAAAAAAGGGTGGAGTGGACAATGAAAATCTTTTTCACAGACTGGGCACCAGATGTCTGTGGGGTCCAATAGCTCCAGTATGTAGCTCCTGATTTGGAATTTTACCCCAGAGAAAACCCTGCGGCTTGGTCTAAACCCTACAGGAGAAATACATGCCAAGGTCATGTATAATATGAGGAGGAAGAAGTGAGCACACAAAGCAGCAACAGCTTCGAGGAAATCTGGGTGAGGTGGGGTGAGGTGTGCTTTCTAACCTAGGCAAACTCAAGACACCAGGACCATGGCAAGAAGCAAAGATCCCCCCACTCCCACCACACCCACATGCTCCGCTTTCTCATTTCATCCCCTAATCCATTGCATCTGAAGAGGAATTTGTGAGAACTTTTAGCTTAGTGCTTGCTGATAGTAGAAAGCTATGTTCAGGTGAAACATTTCTTTCCAATGGGCTGGTGCATAACTCTCATCAAGTTCAAGGTGGTTACAGACAATGTAGGTAGTCTCATTTGCCCAGCCTTTATTGCCTTCTGAAAGAACATGGATATTATTTATCTTGATTTTCTACTTTGAGTGTCCCACACCCTGCCTTCAGCACCTCAGGGAGTGACAGAAGAGGTAATATTGGGATCCCAGTCTACTTTTTGTAAACGTTTTTATTGGCTTAAAATTATATATATTAACACAACAATATGCTCACTATCAGAAGTTATTAGATAAAACCATTGAAACCAGGATGACATTCCCTTTTATGCATTAGATATTCTCCCCCCATGACTCTTACACTCTTCTGCAAATTTCCCTGAGTCATATTCTCTGAGGCCAAGTATAATAGGAGCTGTGTGCTCACTTTAAACCCTGCAATATTGGGGTGAGAAACTGACACTATCCTGTTCTGTAGTTCTTGTACTTGGAATGTGCGGCTTGTTTTGCTTTCCTACCCTTTCCTTAAGATCCAGGCAAAGTTCCCCCTGGTACCTCCTTCTATGACCACCCTTCACACCTGAGTAGGTAGACTGGGCTGGGTTGGGAAACCCCTTATTTTCAGCTATGTTCTCAATGTTCCTGTGTCTCCAAACCTTAGATGTTGAAATACTAAATGTCAAGGTGACATCATCAGGAGGTGGGTCTTTGGGAGGTGTGATGGTTAATTCTGCCATCAAGCTGTCATTTAGTGTGAGGAGGACCAGTTTGGACTGAAGACCAGTGACTCTTCAGGAAACCTCCAGGCTTTCAGTGCTGGATTGGGACCACTGAGGCATCCAGCCTTGTGGACTGAGAAGCTACTGGGTTCCTTGAATTTCAGGACCATAGGCTGCTGTAAACTAATCCAATAAATTCTCTTTTTAATACAATTCATCCTATCAGCTCTGTTCTGTTAGAGAACCCTGACTAATACAGAATGAGCGGGCCATGCGGTTGGCGTCATCATGGATGGGATCCATTCCAGTTATGATTTGGGTGTGAACCAAATGTCTCTCCAGAGGTCACTGTGCTGAAAGGCTTGGCCCCTGGAGCAGTGCTGTTGAGAGGCAATGGAACTGTGGGACACTGGGCCTAGTGGGCATCCATAGAAATCAGGAGTATAACCTCAGAGCCATTGAGGGATGCAGGTATCTTGCTCTGGCTTCTGTATGCTTTTCCACACATAGGAAAAGAGAGAAGACTTTTCTACATTATGCCCCCTGTGGAAATTGGTTTTATTTCTCTCATTTTTCTTGTCTGAGGCTTCAGTCTACCCAGAGGGGGCAGAAATAAATCTTTCCAGAACATAACAAGCCAAAGTAGCCTTTCTGGCTGGATGATGATGGGAGCAAAGGCTTGGCTGGGCTTGTGCATAGTATCTTGGCTGATGACTGTATTGCAGGAGGCTCCAAGAAAGGCATCTTGGAAACTGGAAAAGCAATAGAATGACTGGGCTTTTCGACAATGACCTTGAGCAAATCATTGAACTTTTCTGGGTCTGTTTTCTCCCATCAACACTAATGGAGTTGAACCAGCAAAGATATTCCCCTTGGGTTTTTTAAGTGCTATATGTCTATTTTTGTTTTCAATTTGAAAGAAAATCTGGAAAAGGAAATTGAGCAGGTCTAATAGTTAAATGCAAATACTCTATTTTAAATCAGATCCTCAGTCATTAGCATTCTGAAAAAGCTAATGGACTTTTTCCATTTATTTTTTAAATTTAAATCATTAGATCTAAATTGCATCCCAGCTTGTGACCTCAACTATATCTTGAATATAATATATATGATTAGATTCTAACATATAACATCATATGAATATTTTTAGTTAATTGAACACTTGATCTTTTTTTTTTCTTTTTTGAGATAGTCTCACTTCAATGTATAGCCCAGGGTCCCCTGGAACTTGTGTTCTCCTGCTTCAGGTTCCAGAGTGCTGGATGGCTGGTGTGTGCCAGCATGCCCAGCTCTAACTCAGATATTTCATTTCTATTTGTAATGTGGGTATGATGTCTGGCTGCTTACAATCTGTGAATATCCATGGGTTTTGGGGAAAATCCCCATTATAGAATTCTGCCTTCAGGTTGGAAGAGATGGCTCAATGTTTAAGGTGCTTGTCTGCAAAATCTGATGGTCCTGGTTCAATTCCCCAATATGCATGGAAAGCCAGATGCACGGAATTTGTTTGTAGTGGCAAGAGGCCCTGACATGTCCATTCTCTCTCTCTCGCTCTCTCTTTTTCTTTCTCTCTGCATGCCAATGAATAAGTAAATAAATAAATGAAATCACAAGGAACATACCACTTCTTTCCCTGCTATCTTAACAGCTGGGAGGCGGCCGGCCTGGGATTTGGGTCTCAGTAACCAGACACCCATACATGAGACCAGGTGAGAAGCCAGCCATGGGATGATGCAGAGGAAATGGAAGAACCTTCCCTGATAAGGACTGAGCCGGTGCAAATTGGAGGTGTGGGTCCATTGTCAGTAGAGTGGCAGCGCCCAGTGGCACCTGTGGAATCACACCTGGATTGGCTTGGGTCTTGTTCATTCACATCAGTCTGACTCTGGATCCCCTGGACATTCTGTGAGCATCCAGGGAAACCTTAATAAGTCCTTTTCTGGTTTATTTATTACGTGTTGTTGCATAGGAAAACATTGATGGATAGGGTTCATTTCTCAAGTTATCAATCACTTGTGCATCCAGGATCTAATTCTTTTCTTTCCAAAGCAAAAAAGAATCATCTTCTAGTTGTCTGTTCTTAAAAACTTTTTTAGTCCATAAGACACTGTGGCTGATACTTTAGTAACATTTATTCATTCCACAAATCTTGTGCTCAGAGCTGACATGGAAAACCATGATTCACAAGGCACAGCCCTGTCCCTGCAAGTCTACAACTGCTCTAGACTGAGCATCTCATCCGGGCTGACTTACTGTGGCTCTAATCATGCCCAACATTAAGGAGGTTCATGCTGTCCTAGGTGTGGCCTCAGCAGAACAGCGCATTGTTAGCTGTCTCCTGGTGTTCCTGTCACCTACATCCCTCATGCTTCCCTCTCATGGTGATGTTAAAGCTGGCAGTCAAGGTAGAACCAGAGAAAAGTGAAGACTTCTCTGCTTTGAAAAAATCACAATTGGGCTGAAGAGATGGCTTAGTGGTTAAGGCATTTGCCTGCAATGCAGAAGGACCTGAGTTCAATTCCCCAGTGCCCATGTAAAGCCAGATGCACAAGAGGGCACATGTGTCTGGAGTTCATTTGCAGTGGTTGGAGACCCTGTTGTGCCTCTCTCTCTCTGAAATAAAAATAAAAAAAATATTTTTGAAAAAATCACAATTAAAATCAAATGGAGCCAGATCATAAACTTTTTTTTTCAGTTTCCTTTGGCATGACTGAGAGGGACTGGGACTTTCAACAGCACTGCTTTAAATGTCTACCCCCCCGCCCTCCCCCCAGCTCTGCTGTTAACCCCTTGTGGCTTATCATGAACACAAAAGCCAACATGAGCTTGACCCTTCCTGTTGAAAGCATTCCAGTTTCAGGCTTGGGGCTTGGCTCAGTGACAGAACAATTCCTAGTGCACACACTACCCAGGGTTTGATCCCCAGCACTGCAAAAGAAAAGAAAACAAAGCAATATTTCAGCTGTCCTGTGATATGGTTCTGAATAGAAGCCAAGATTCTGAATAGAAGCAAGTTGTTTAATTGGCTTATCATCTTGCATTTCAGATCTAAAATTCCTTCTTTCCCCCTCTTTTGCCCTATGTCCCTGGCACTACTGGCTTTTTTGTTATTGTTGTCGTTGTTGTTTCCCAGCATTGGGGATTGAACACAGGGAATCTTTAAACCTTATCCCCAGGCTCAGACCTTTTATGGAAAGTAACTTTTCAAAGTGGAACATGACTTTATAATCCCAGAGATGGGATGATCAAGGCCAGCATGGGCTACATAGCAAGCCATGGTTTCAAAAACAGACAAATAAATAAACAAGGAAAAGGAAGGAAGAAAGAAAAACAAAGAAAACATCCTTTGTACTTAGGATTTCCTGGTGCCTGCCACCCACCTTACTGGCTGTAGCGTGACTGAACCTGGGATTTCACAGGAACAGGATTTTCAGTGCTAAAACCAGACAGCCAGGCTGCTTAGCAATACCAGCGCCTGGAAGAATTCCTTCTATTATTGACTAGAATGAATGATGAGCAAGTGCTAAGCAGAAGAAGCACTTGCAGAGAGAGTGCAGGATGATTATTGCCCCTGAATCAGAACACAGAGGCCAGTGAATGCAGTGTGTAAGGCTCCCTTCCATGAATGGAGATCACTGTTTCTTGATCTCCCATTCAGAGTGCTGCCACGACCAATTTTGCAATTACTGCATGGTATTAGTGTGTCCCAAACAATCTTTTAGAAGATAGAATGCTTCTTTTACACTTAAACAGTTTCCACACCAGGCACGGTGCTGCATGCCTGCAACCCCAGCACTGGGAAGGCAGAGGCAGGAGGATCAATACAAGTTGGAGGCCAGCCTGGCTTACGGATTAGGATCCTCCCACAAGCCAGCAAGCAAGCTTCCATAGTTTGAGTAGCAATGATGCAGGAGTCAACATACACTTTGGCCCATCACTCCTCATCCGGGCTCTCTCCTCTACCTAAGCACTTCATCCACTCCTTCCAGCCATTCTGCTTGCTTCACCTGCCATTCCAGATGTTCCCCCTCTAACCCCCTCACTCTCATGTCTCCTCGGAGCCTTTAAGCTGCAGCTTCTTCAAGCCAGAATGCTGCTCCGTCGTTCACCATGTCATCCTTTACCCACTTCTCTGCAACATCCAAATGATGGAGGCTGGAGAGGAAATGTGTCTCTCATGGCACCAGATATTCTGTAGTCAGCGCTGACCAACTCCTTCTGTAAACCTCTCCTAGACCAGCCTTGAGGTCAGTGCCACGAGCCTCCATCTGAAACTCAGCACTTTCACTATTGATTAAACGAAGTATGTGCCCGTCTTCAAGGCAGCTGACTGTACAGCCAACAGGCGTTGCTTAACGTTGCTTACGGTTTGGCCTAAGGTGTCCGAGCATTGCTGTGAGGGTGCAAAGCAGGAACTGATTTTCCAGGTGACCTTCACCCCTGGCTTCCCCACAGCTCTTCGATCCTTCCAGGTGGCTTTCATGCCAGCTATTTGCTGGTCTGCAGTTCTGATGCTCCCCACAGCAGGGTTTATCAGAGGGCCATCTTCTCTTCTTGATAACTTTCAAGGACAGCAAATATCCACTGTGGAACTGGAAAGAGCTGGTTCAAACAGGTTGTTGTTTTTTTTTTTTTTTTGGTTGAGTGATCAGTTTTTTTTTTCTTCTTACCTTCTTAGATTCTTCCCACCAAATCAGAACCTGTGGAAAAAGTGCCTCATTTTTCTATGCTAAAATATTTAATGTAAGTTATAAACAGTAATTTAACACTTGGTATATATTTTTAAATTTATATTTTTCTTAATAAATGAAGACCATGATCAAACATAGCTAAAATTAATTCTGATTCCCTCTTACCTGGTTCACGTTCAAGTTTGCTAATAAAGGTATGTTTGTGGGAAAGACTTTATTTTTCTCATTGCTCTATGTAGAATGCCCATTGTAACAACAGATCAAGAGGGATTTTGGGAAAAGCTTTCATGATTGTGAGTATGAAGGGAGGAAGGGCATGTGGATGCACAGTGGTAGGAAGCTGATTTCAGAAGTTGCTCGGAGGGAGAGGACCAGCTCCTGGAAGGGAAGAGTCGAGGTGGGACCTGGGCAGACTCTGTGTTAATAGCAATGAAGCGGCCCGAGTGCTGTATCAACAACTGCCTGGTGTCCCAGGCCCTTCATGTGAGCTGTGCTTGCTGGGGCATCTGGTGACATCACTTCCTGTACCCAGGGCAGTGACCACTGGCAGGGGTGATGATGCTAGTGCTGACTGAGAGTCCTGGCTGGGTATAACCCCCTCTCATAACACCTGTAAGCCCAGGGAAATGGGCTGTGAGGGGTTCTCCCTTGTAGTGTCAGCTTGGTTGGGAGGAAGGTTGGACTAAATTAGCAAAAGACTCCTTCCTGGAAGAATGATTACTGATTCTGTTGCACCCTTTTCTCACTTCCCTTCATCTTTTCTCCATGTGCATGTGTTTACATTTAATAGATGTTGGTCCTTTATTTATTTACTTATTTGCAAGCAGAGTGTGGCGGAACAAAAAGGGAGGGGAGAGAATATGAATGGGTACATCAGGGCCTCCAGCCACTGCAAATGAACTCCAGATGCATGTACCACTTTGTGCCACTGGCTTTATGTGGGCACTGGGGAATTGAACCTGGGTCATTAGGCTTTGCAGGCAAGCATTTTAACCACTAAGCCATCTCTCCAGCCCATACATTTACATTTTTGTTATCAGCTATGGCTTTTATTTAAAGTGTTACAAAATAAGGTGTCAAGAGGGACATGTTGGGACTGACATGGAGAAATGATGGCATAAGGCATTAAGGAGCTCTAAAGAGATCTGAGCCATCCATGTAGATCTGAAAAGGAAACCATCTTGGTGTTTTCTGAATCCCACCTTCACCCCAGGACTTACTGTTGCGTTCCTTGACTTAACTGGCCAATGTGGGCCGGGGGTGTAGCTTCAGTACAAGGGTCATTGCTCAGCATGTATCAGGTCCCAGGTCCCATCCCCAGCACCCAAAAACTAACAAACAAATAAATACAAACAAAATGAACAACTGTTGGCCATTGCATCTCTCAGTAGCATCTATCATTCTTTGTATGTCCCTGTGGTCTAAAAATTTAGAATGTGTCTTTAAACAAGTTTGCCAACAAAATTCATTCACTTAAGAAACAAATTTCTGGCTAAACATCGGTGCTCCACTAGATACCTTTGTGAGAATGAGACCCCAATAAAGCATAACGTGGTCTTAACATAAACACAGCCATTTAAAAATAAACCTTGATGAAAGGAGTCTTTGAAGATAAGACAGAGAATAGTTTATACCAGGTTAGAGTGTCACCCTGGGCAATAAGCAGGGCAACCCAAGTGCAGAAATAATTGATATGCATATTTTGGGAAATTGCTTGTGTTCTGAAAAGTTATTTTGACTCATGTATGTTGTTTGGAGACTTTGAAACTACTTGATTGCCACGTACTCAGTTTTGCCCTTGTACCCATTTCTTTAGCTTACACAGCACTGTGTGAGGTCAGGATGGTGTGGTATCAACTCATCACATATAGTCAAAATATATTCTTTATGTACTTGCTAAGCAATTTTAAAATGTCAACCAACCATGTAACTGCCAAGTTGGAAAACCCTCTACCCCTGCTTAAATCCCTATAAAAATCCTTCTAATTCTGGGCTCAGGGCTCTTCTCCCTGATCCGCTGCATCAGGAGAGAGAGAGAGAGAGAGAGAGAGAGAGAGAGAGAGAGAGAGAGAGAGAGAGAGAGAGAGAGAGAGAGAGAGAGAGAGAGAGAGATAACACCAGGGCCTCTTGCCATGAACCCTAGACAGACACATGTCCAAATACTTTGCATATCTGGCTTTATGTGAGTACCTGGGAATTGAACCCAGGCCAGCAGGCTTTGAAAACAAGCACTTTTATCCTCCCTACCATATCCCCAGTCCCACCAATGGTCTGAATTACTCTGCTATTTGGTGATTTTTCTGGAAGGCCACACCTTCCTCACAATTACTGCTCTGTGTCTAAATTTCCCATACTCCATATAGTTTTTTTCCCCCAGATAAGCTTCAGCGTTCGAATGTCTCTTCCCCTCAATCTTGATGGCATTTTTCATTGAACTTATATTACATTTGTGAATCCGTTTAGAGAAACTTGACATCTTAACATATTCTGTCTTTGGTTGAGCGCATGCATATAGTTATTGAAGTCTTACTCTGCTTCCCACAATAACACCCCAAATCTCCTTCAATAGCTCTTGTACATTTCTTGTTAATTTTGTTCCTAGATATCTACTTATTTTGCCAAAAGTGTGCAATTGATATTTTACATTATATTTTCAAAATAGTTGTCAAGTGTATATGGAAAAGCAATAATTTTGTATGTAATTTTTTTATTCTCACATTATTCAATTCTCCTCTGATATGTGGTAGCCTTTTGGAGGATCTTCTTGAGATGAGGAGCTGTACAATCATCTCCAGCAAGTAATAATTTTAGTTTTGTTTTTCCAATAACTTTAATTACATAAATGTGTTTTCTAGTATTATCAAAGTAAGGTGATTAGGCGAAGAGGTACTATGCACACGTTCTGAGCTTTGTTTAAGAGTAAAATTTCTTAATTGGAATTAAATACTTTTCTATTATATGTTCTATTGTTATTTAAATTGTGAACTGATCATCATAAATTTTGGGACTTCTCATATAGGAAATATATATTTTTTAAATATAAATATTTATTTACAGCCGGGTGTGGTGGCTCACGCCTTTAATCCCAGCACTCGGGAGGCAGAGGTAGGAGGATCGCCTTGAGTTCAAGGCCACCCTGAGACTACATAGTGAATTCCAGGTCAGCCTGGACTAGAGTGAGACCCTACCTTGAAAAACAAAAAAAAAAATTGTTTACTTGCAAGGAGAGAGAAAGAGACAGAGAGAGAGAGAGAGAGAGAGAGAGAGAGAGAGAGAGAGAGAGAGAGAGAGAGAGAGAGAGAGAGAGAATGGGTGCACCAAGGCTTCTTGCCACTGCAAAAGAACTCCAGATGCATGCAGCCCTTGTGCATCTGGTTTTATGTGGGTACTGTGGAGTTGAACCCAGGCTGTCAGGCTTTGCAGGCAAGCACCTTAACCGTTGAGCCATCTCTCCAAACCAGGAAATCTATCTTTACTTATTTCTTTTCAGACAAACATGATGGCATATACCTGTAATTTCAGCATGGGAAGCTGAGGAAGGAAAATCACACGTTCAAGGCTGGACTTCATAGTGAAGCTTTGACTCACAAGCGATTTGTCATTTATTTCTTGACTAGAAATGTAGCTCAGTGGTAGATTTCAAGGTTATCATGTGCAAAGACATGGATCCAACTCCCAGTACCCCCTCCAAAATAAAATTACTTTTCTGGCATATCTGCTTATCTCTTGGGAGCTTTTTAAAATTGACTTTAGTGTCACCAACACCCTATTGGAGGCCTTTGCACTTACTACACCCAAAGTGAAACCCGCATGTTTAACCAACTAAAATGACTTTTGTCCCATCAATAATGTTCCAACTACATGTCATCAAAGCAAAGCAACAGCAAGGTTATTGAACAGTCTTCTTGACCCTGATTTTTGGTGACTGCACACTATTTCAAGAGGGCACAATGTACCAGGTCTTTATGTCCCGTTACTTGTGGCCTCAAGATCTTCTCAAATTCATTTTCCTCATCTGCCCTCATTCACATCTTTCAACCGGAATCTCTTCTGTGACTGTCACATTTTGAAGAATATATTTTAAGGACGCTTTTGTATACGCCACAACTGCCAATTTGTAAAGCCAATGAACCCTTTACTCTTCCTAAAGATCTAACTGAGCTACTCTTTGTTACTACGGGTCTTAATTGGTTTTATTTTGTATGTTTTTTTCATCCAGTTTCTCAGTTTTTACTGAGTGGATGGATCTAAATTTGAAAAGCCAGCCGGGCGTGGTGACGCACATCTTTAATCCCAGCACTCAGGAGTCAGAGGTAGGAGGATTGCCATGAGTTCAAGGCCACCCTGAGACTACATAGTGAATTCCAGGTCAGCTTGGGCTAGAGTGAGACCCTACCTCGAAAAACCAAAAAAAAAAAAAAAAAAAAAAAAATTGAAAAGCCTTCGTTACCACCTACTATGTGTCATTTATTATTTAAGTACTGATCTAAGTCATTTTCCACCGGAGCACTATGTATCAGTTAAATTTGTTACAGCACTTCCACACTGAATGACACAAACCACAAGCCTTTGTGCTGGTGATGCGGGCCCTAGGAGGGACAGCCTGGCCCAATGGAAACTCTCCATTCTTGTTCTTCTCACAACTGTGCCCTTGTCACATGACCTTCACCTGCTCATCCAGTGGTTATGGTGAGAAGTCTACCCTGGGGTGTAGGTTCAGGACCATTCAGAAACATTGGTCCAGAATATGTCCAGAAGTCAGCCACTACCAGGATGAGGAGATTGGAACCCAACTTTCATAATGACATTGCACTATGTAATGTGCAGTGAATGTCTTCTCATTGCAGGCCAGGCACCATTTAAAACACCTTTCTTTCTCATTTAATCCCCAATGAGGATGTATCCATATCACAGATGAGGGAAGTAAGACTGAACAGGTGACAGTCTTAACGTCACAATGACAGTATACAGCAAACTATATCTTCAAAGCCTAGGTCTTTTGGTTTGGAGGAAAAGAGGAAGAAAATTAGGAAAGCTATAGCAGTTACCTTTAATTTTTGAAAGATTATCACATGGAAGATGCAGAAGGTTTGCTGAAGTCTAATATGTGCACCAACAGGTGAATATTTCTGACAAGTAGATTTTTGGCTACTATATGGAATACCTTTCCATGAATGAGAAGTTTCTTACAAAGAAGTAAGTCATCTTGAAGAGCTAGAGAATTACTTCTGGAAAGGTCCTGAGACTGGATGGTCTTTGCCAGAGACGCTGAAAAAGATATTCAGGTGTTCTGTGGTTTAGATGAGTCACCCTCATGGACATAAAGGTCTCGACATGATATTAAACAATTCAATCTCGACTTGTACCAAGCGGAGTTGTATAAAGTGGTGACAGAGAATGGATTCTCTGTTGTCAGCATTACAGAAACAATCACAGTAGGATCAAAGGGAAGTTGATAAAAGTACTTTAAATTCCAATCAATTATATGTTTTAAGAACCAGAAGAGAGAAATTTGAAGGCTTCATATACAAAGAAATGCCAAACATATAAAGATAGAAGTGTCCAAATTTAACCATTATAAATTCTATACTATGTCATATACTTCACGAATGGCATCATTGCATGCCAATCAGAAAAATGAAAAAAATAAATAAATGTTTTAGGCTCAGCAACAGAAAAATGGGTAGACCCAATAGAAGTGATAACTGTCAACATGGTAGAAGGGGCCCAGGACACTGGCTGAGAACATGGGTTCCAGGCCAAGGTCATGTGCACTCAAATACCAATTTATTGATCCCACACTGTAAGACCTCAGGCAATTGGCCTCTTTAGACGTCAGTTTCCTCATCTGTAAACTGTGCCAGTTTTGATCCTTACAATGGCATGTATATGAGAAAGAGTACAGAGCAAAGCCTGGAACGTTATAAGTAATACACATTTATTGTTATTCCAAAGAATGTTTATGAAATTTAAGCACTATAATACTATACAAGGTAACTTATTTGTAATTTTATTAGCTGTCACACAGTGGTACACTATTGTGAAAAAGAGGAATGGGGTATATAGCACACACATAAATCTCAAAAATACTAGATCAAGATGAATTTGACCTCTGACTTCTAAAGAAAGATTTTCAGGGATCATTA
The DNA here is from genome assembly GCA_004024765.1 of Zapus hudsonius. NCBI lineage: Eukaryota > Metazoa > Chordata > Mammalia > Rodentia > Dipodidae > Zapus > Zapus hudsonius. The sequence goes on from PVHP010023013.1 coordinate 13,798, forward strand.
TCTACTTTCATTTCAGTTTACTTTTTAGAGAGACTTTATTAGATTAAAAGAAGCACAGAAGTGGAAATCCAGAGAGCTCCTGCGATGAGGGAGGTGACAGGGGGTAAAGCCTCCATTTATCTGCCTTTACTTACTTGAAATAATCAAAAACTACTTCATTGAGCATCTATGATTATATTTAGCCCATTGGTAAATTACTACTATACAAAGCATATTACATGGTCCTTGACTGTGTGTATGCTATAGACCATTTACAAATTCTAGGACATAATACCTTTAAGTAGAAATCATCCTATAAAGCAATCACTTTGGAATATGGTGACACTTTGATTCCCCCAATCAGCCATTGCTCAGACCATTCTTGTTTCTTCTTTGCTCAGGTTGTGCTGGGAGCCCGATGGGAAGCGTTGAAGGAGAGCCCACTACCGGCTTCAGTTCAGCAAGCTGCTCTACGCTTCCTTAAGCACCTAGCTTAGACACTTGAGTTATTCACTACAGTTGCTTCTCAGCCACTTCTGTTTTTTATTTATAAGGAGAGGGAGAGAGAGAGAGAGAGAGAGAGAGAGAGAGAGAGAGAGAGAGAGAGAGAGAGAGAGAGAGAGAGAGAGAGAGAACGGGTATACCAGGGCCTTTAGTCTGGATGCATGCACCACTGTGCATCTGGCTTTATGTGGGCACTGGGGAATCAAACCCAGGTCATTAGGCATTGCAAGCAAGCACCTTAATTCCTGAGCCATCTCTGCAGCCCCACTTCTGTTTTTTGTTTTTTAAATGCCAAATTCACCTTTAAAGACAAATTCAGCAATTCCTGATGACCCTCAAGAGAATGCATCCCAGCATCACTGGACAGACAGTAAGCACTTGAGGGCCCCTGTTCTAAGGTCCATTGAAGCGGTGTGTGGCATGATCAGCTGGGAGAGCAAGGCAGCCTGAGGATGGGAGAGAAGAAGGTTCCAGATGGACCCTGAGATCAATTCTTCCTTTCTGTTGTGTTTTCACTGCTTCTTACACGTCAGGCTTTGATAGCGAAGGGCAGAAAGGTCTTCCCGAAGCTGGCAGCAGATTCTCCCAGTACTCTCTTCTAGCCCTGGATTTGAAAAGTACGTGTCATTCATCAATATATCCATGCTTACTTGATAAATCCAATGTCATAAATGCACACATATACTTTATGTGTGTGTGTGCACGTGCTTTGAGATCAGGCTAAAGTGGAACTTTGCTTTCAACATACAGACAGACCTGTGTCCATATGCATTCATGCCAGGGGTCTTTCTAGCAGTCATGGGGGCCACACCACCTTTTAGAGGCACAGAAAGAACATAGTTCACTTTTACGACTTATATTCATTTTGAAACTTCTAGCGGACCTCTGCTACCTCTACTCAGTTGTTTTTAGTGAAATGAGAAATATAGTTTTCAATGTAATGAAACAGTAATTCTCCAGGAAAGTAATAACAGAACACCAAGGACCACATTAGCATTTTTTAAATATATAAAGAAAGAAGAGTGCATGGTTCTTGGTCAAAGACCTGTTAAAATATTTTTTTGCAGGCTTTTCCACTTTACTTATGAAGCAAAAGAATGACAGAGACAGAGCCTGTTTCAGAAGAGGAGGAAGTTGAGGAACGACATTGGAAAGCGGTCCTCTGCTCTCCACCTGTGCACCGTGGTATGTACACGTCACAATGACATCATATACATACACACACCCCAAAACTTCGTGAAAATGAACAAAGAAAATACATGTAATACAAAATCATACCGAATAAGGAGGGTAAGAGCACAAGTTATGCCTGGTTTCTAGAAAACAGAAAGGAGATGCAATGTAAAGATAGATCAGCTCACACACACATATGGAGAGAGAGAGAGAGAGAGAGAGAGAGAGAGAGAGAGAGAGAGAGAGAGAGAGAATATACAGGTATTCACTGAGCCTAAGCAAGACAAATTCAGGGACCCAGCATAAATGTCTTTAATAATAAGGTGATTGTACCAAACAGTGTCATTTAGAATCTAGAATCTGGTAGAACTAAGAGAAGATGAAGGCCCATACTTTTTCTTTCAATAATGAAAAAGACAGTTAATTAGAAATTCCTAGAAAACTAAATGTTATTCATGTACAAAGACAACCAGTCCAAACACAAAGCTAATTGAAATATTGCATGAATTTTGACAACTGCTGAGATACAGAAAAGAGGATTCCTCTGACCTCCTTGCTTGGAACAGTCCCTTCAGGTGGCCTGAGTTGTGTAAGAGAGGTTTTTCTTTCTCGTCTCGCCATCCCAGGCAAAGCACCAAGTCTACAGTAACTGTTTAGAAAAGCCACTTGTATCACAGGATATTAAATTGTAAGCTTTGTTACAGGCATCACGATAAGAGAGACAACAATTACATGATCGGCACTCCATGGAGGAGACAGATCAGAAGTCACTAGACTCACCTGACCCTGCAGTGGAAAATCTAGATCACAAGAGAACAATGGACCTGTCACTTTGCTTGTGAGGAAGGGTGCTGAGTCAGCCCACACTCTCAGTCTGTCTGTCTGTCTGTCTGTCTGTCTGTCTGTCTGCATAGAGGAAGAGCAGAATCCATTTGGAGAGCCAGGGCACCTTACTGGCCCAGGCAGGAAAAGGTGAGAGCAAAATTGGGCATCTCTGGAGGGACCTGCTGGAACAGCCAGGGTCTGAGGAGGAAGGAACAGCCCAAGAGAAATGCCAGGGACATGAACATAGCCCAAAGTTTTAGAGAAGACCGAAAGCACTCATGAAGGTCCGCCAGGCTCTGAGAATGCAGTAGTCTCTATTGGAGTGCCGGTCATGGGCACTGGGATTCCCCTTTCCATTCTTGCTCTGCTCTGGAGAGATCTGAGATCCTGGTTAGTTAGGAAGGCAGGAAGGGAGGCTGGGGAGAAAGAACAGGAAGGTCACACTGGCCTTCCTGGCGTCTTTAAATTTTATATTTAGAATAAGTTCTGAGTCTTGATGCTATATGGAACCACATTCTTTAAACTGCTGAATTCAGACTGAGTCAGCAAAGTAAAGTGATTATGGGACTTTCTGTTCCCTAAGGATACCGTCCTGGGGAATCTGTATTTTCAAACAGACCAGTGGAAGGAATTGACCCACAGAACAGGTTTAAAGAGATAGAAGGAAAGAAAAATACATTTGAGTTCAGGTAACATTTCAAGAGTCCTGCTGTTAATATGACAACTGTCTTAACATTGTTAAATGTCCTTCTCTGGCTTTGCATCTTTTGAAGCCACCTATGGACAAAGCCTAGAAGACTTAATTGTCATTACAGATCTTAGCAATGTAAAAGTTAGTGTGTAACCCAAAGAAGTCAAAAGGTAGAGGAGAGGAAGTGGAGAGAAATGAAGATAATCAATTCTTATGTCATTGAGTATGTTTTATATCAATGGATTAAGAACTAGGTAGTAACAGAGTAGCGTGACCTTAGAGAAGAATAAAGTACTGTGCATTTCAAAGAAGCTAGAAGGAAGGATTTTGCATGTGTGTGTGTGTGTGTGTGTGTGTGTGTGTGTGTGTGTGTGTGTGTGTTGTGCACATTTGTGTGTAAAGGCCAGATGTTGACATTGGATGTCTTTCTCAGTCACTTTTCACATTATATACAGAGTCAAGGTCTCTCATTGAGTCAGAGTTCAGCAGCTTGGCTGGACCAGTTATCCAGCATGCCCCATGGATTCTAATGTCTCTGCCATCACCTGACCACTGGTGTTACAGGTGGGCCACCATGTCCATCTAGCGCTTCTGTAGTTACTAGGGATCTGAACTTGAGTTGGATGCTTGCACAGCAATCGCACCACCTCCCCAGACCATGAAGATTTTTACCACAAAGAAATAACAAATATTTGAGGGGATAGATATGCCTACCAAGGCTTGAACATCATTCAATGTGTACATGCATGAAAACATCACATGGTACCCCATAGATATGTATGACTTTTGGTGTCACTTTTAAAAAAAAAAGAAGTATTTTGAAACCTAATCACCAGTTTGATCATATGAGTTTGAGTCTTTGGGAGGTGACCGAGTCATGAAGGTGGCCTCTGAGGAATGGATTAGTGCCTCATCAAAGAGGCTGCAGATAGCTTGCCTGTCCCTCCTACCACGAGAAGACCCGGCAAGCAGTCATGATCTGAGAGAAAGTGGGCCTTCAGCAAAACCATATATGCTGGCAGCTTGATCTGGGACTCAAACCTTCAGAATTCTTATGAGAAATATATTTCTGTTGTTTATGTCACCCAGTTGATCCTCTGTTACAGCAGCCTGAACAAACCAAGATACCTCTGAGAATGAGACTGTATCAGGAGAGGAGAGAAGATTTTCTGTGTCATATACCTCTATACTGTTGGATTTTTCATTACTATGTGCACTCTAGTGTTTACAGTGATAAGTACAATGATGAGAATAATACTTTAAAAATCCTACCTTGCTCTGATCCAGGGCTTGGTGTGCATATTGAGGCCGCTGCCCCAGCTGCCATGTTTTTCTGAAGCAGGTGGCAGAAATCCCCTTTCTGGGGCCAGCTCCTCCGCAATTGCCCTGATGTGGTAGGGTTCAAAGCCACAGCACCCGCCAATGTACCTGACCCCCAGGTTGTAGGCCTCTCTGGCGTATTTTTGAATATCCCATCTGGTTGCAACTCTGGGCTCCAGCCCTGTAATACAATAGTTTGGATGTTTCTGTTACTGTTGTCAGTTTGACTGTGAAATGTCCCCCACAGGCTCATGTATTGGAATAGTTGATCCCCAGCTGGTTGCACTGTCTTGGAAGGCTAAGGTACCATTAGGAGGTGGAGATTTGCTGGAGGGAGTGGGTCACTGAGGACAGGCTTTGAGGTTTGATAACCAGCCTCATTCCTGTTAGGTCAGCTTCCCAACTGTGGAGACCAGTGATCAGCTGCCTCACGCCTGTTGCCATGTCTTTCCCGCTGTGAGGAACGTGTTCCCTCCACGTGTAGGCCAAAAAACCCCCTTCGTCCCTTAAGTTCCTTCTTGCCAGTATTTAGCCACAGAGACAAGAAAAATAATGAAGGCAGTGTCTATTTTCAAATGATACATGGGCAGTGCTTTGTTTTCTTTGGTCTTCTTGTGATGTCTTTAAGTTTAAATGTTTTTTACATTTTATTTTATTTATTGACCATTTTTATGCATGCCTATAATGTTTTTGACTACATCTCACCTCTCACCATCCACGAAAAAATGTTGATGGCTGTGATCTTGTGCAGGTAGTGACAGGCACTGTGTGCTTATGAATAAAATGGCCATTTTGGGAAAACTTTTGTGGGTTTTTTCACAGTTAAAAAATTATAAACTAGATTATGAATTCTTGGATAACTCCTGCTAGTTAACATTGAATGTTTTTGTCTTGCGTGGTCTTATAAAACGGTATCAATTTTGTCACAATCAGAACTCCAAGGGCCTTTCTTTCTCTGATCTCAACCTTACCAAAGGGATATTCGGGGAGATCCACAAACCCTCCTTTGCCGCAGTCAGGTGTGTGGAAGCCCAGGGGCTGCACCATCAGGTGAGCTTTCAGACCCGAAGCTTCCAGGCCCTCCTTCATAAGCTTCACGGTCTGCAAGCTGGTCCAGGGCCCAAAGCGGCAGTTGACCCCAAGGATGTTGGCCCCTGCGAGAGGAAATCAAGAATCCTTACAGGTTATCTAGTCACTTGCTTGCTTGTCCTTTTTCTTTTCGTATAACTTTTTCAGTGTGTGTGTGCATGCATTTGTGTGTGTGTGTGTGTGTGTGTGTGTGTGTGTGTGTGTTCAAGTGAGTGAGTACCGACATGTGTAGAGATCTGAAGACAACTTTTTGGTGTTAATCCTTGACTTTTGCCTCACTTACAGCAGAGTCTCTTCTTCATGCACTCGGCAGGCTACTCGGCACACACATCTGCAGGGATTCTCTAGTCTCCAACTCCCATCTGGCTATCAGCATGCCAAGATGAGAGAAGCCCACAGTAGCTTCTGGCTTTTATGTGGGGTCTGGGGTTCTGAACTCAGGTACACAGGCTCGTGTGGCAAGTGCTTGATTCACTGAGCCATCTCCCCAGGCTCTGCTTATGCACATACCTCCAATGCCAGCACTTGAAAGGCTGAAGCAGGAGGATCATTCATTCAACATCAACCTGACCTAGATAGTGAGACCCTGTCTCAAATTTTTTTAAAATTAAAATTAAAAGAAAAAAAAAGTTTTAAAAATTAGTGCAGATGTGAACTATCCCAAGACATATCGATAAGAAGAGAAATTCCACTTAACTCTCTCATCCCCTCTTTTCTTTTCCTGTTCTCATGGTCTTAAGAAACCCGTGTTGAGCTGCTGTCACAATGCGGGTCACATTACCTGCCTTCACCAGCTTCACAGCACATTCTCCAGGAGTCACGTCATGCATGTCCCCCTCCGGGCCTATGCACATGGTGACGGCCACAGGTTTCCCCACTTCTTTTAGGACTTCCACAGCCCACACAGCTTCTTCTACATGCTCAAAATACTGAGAGAAATGCCACTTTTTAAAATGGTTCCAATTTAAAGTAGGGTTGAATGGTAGAAGACAAATATTGTTAAACTGTTATTAAAAAAAATCACCAAATATATATGATACAATTTGCTAGGGAATCTGCTTTCAGCAGACTGTCTAAGAAATATCTTTCTCTGTTAATATTTAATTCTGTCAACCTATATATATAATATATATATTATATATATGAGAGAGAGAAAATATGAGTGCATTGGGGCCTCTTGCTACTGCAAAGAAACTCAAGCTGGGCTGGAGAGATGGCTCAGCGGTTAAGGCATTTGCCTCCAGTGCCTAATGCCCCGGTTCAATTTCCCAGTACCCATATAAGCCAGACCCACAAGGTGGTGGCCCTGGCGCTCTCTCTCTCTCTCTCTCTCTCTCTCTCTCTCTCTCTCTCTCTCTCTCTGTATCTCTCTGCTTGAAAATGAATAAATAAAATTTAAAAAAATAAAGAAACTCAAGCTGCATGAGCCATGTTGAGAAATGGTTTTCTACGGGTGCTGGAGAATTGAACCCTAGGCAGCAGGCTTTGCAAGAAAGCACCTCTAATTGCTGATCTATCTCCTCAGTTCCTCTGTTGGGTATCCTTAAATGCTCCAGGGAAATATGTCCCCAGATAAGACTGAGATACAGAGCAGGAGACATATCCTTGCCAATGACAGCCAGGGCATCTTGTCTGGTGAACCCACTCAAAAGTTGTGTTCCAGGAGCCTCCTTCAGTGGCACAATTAAAATGGTGACCTAAGGTAATGGGAGAAGAGACACTTCACTCCTGACTCAGAAAGAAAATTTGCAGAACACGTGTTGAAGAATCATGAAGAAAATCGATAGGCTGTGTGTGTGTGTGTGTGTGTGTGTGTGTGTGTGTGTGTGTGTGTGTGTGTGTAGCAGGCATGTGTATGTGCTCTTTCAGTGTCCGATGCACTTTCCTGAAGTGGGGTGTGCTTTCCTGTGGTACTTAAGTGTCCTTCTCCATCATTCCTCCACTCATTCTTATTTGAGCTGGAGTCTCTCACTGATCCCAGAGCCTGATGGGTTTTCTCCCCTATATTGCATTTCTGTTCCCCTATGGGACTGGAGTCACAGATGCACATGGCCACACACAACTGTTAATATGGGTCCTGGGACTAAACTCAAGTGTTCTCTCAGGCCCTCATATTTGCACAGGAAGTGCTCTTAACCACCAAGCCATCTCTCTAGCCCTCAGGAAAGGTTCTTAAACCAGCAAAACTGTGGGTTCCCACCCCTGTGAAGAGCAGCTAGAGCAGTCCATGTGGTCACTCTTCCAGTGGTCCAGCATGGCACAAGCAGCCCAGGTCCTTGGGCATGTTGACGAGGCAAGATTTCAGGCAGAGGGGTGGGATAGCCATTGGGCATCTATTCTTATTCTAAGACCTGAGTGGACGGCATGACCTCAAGTAATACCAATTATGTTGAGAAATGGGGAGAAGAGGGAAGAGAGTGTCCTGGACCTTCGAGTTCAGTCAGTGACCAATTGTTATGGTTTGGATATGAATGTTCCCTCAGTGGGTTCATTGCTGAAGGCTTGGCCCTCAGTTGGAGGAGCCTGTCATGGAGAGGTGATTGATTGGCTCATGAGCCTGATGACTTCATTAAGGCATTTATCCACTGATGGATGCATACTTTGATGATGCTGTCTGGAGGTGGTGGGAAGGGGAGGTTACTTGGAAGGAGTAATCATCAAGGGTGTGTCTTTGAAGAGTATCTCATCCTAAACTATTCCTGTTTCTCTCCCTACTTCTCGCCCTTCCACCATGATGTTTCCTCAACCAGTCTGGAAACAATGCATCCAGCTGACGGGATGGAAGCCTCTGGAACCAGAGGCCAAAATAAATCCTTTTTTTAAAAAAAAAAAAAAATATATATATATATATATATATATATATATATATATATTTGAGAGAGACAGAGAAAAAGGTAGGTAGGTAGATAGATAGACAGACAGACAGATAGGCAGAGTAAAAGAAGGGGCTCACCAGGGCCTCCAGCCACTACAAAAAAAAAAAAAAAAAACAAACTCCAGATGCATGTGTCACTTTGTGCATCTGGCTTTATGTAGGTACTGGGGAATCAAACCCAGGTGATCAGGTTTTGCAAGCAAGTGCCTTACCTCTGCAATCAAGAAGTCCACGTTCTTCTTGATGAAGACCCCTAGCTGTAGTCGAAAAAGACTTTTAATTCTCTCTTCATTCTTGTGGTATTTGTACATTGACGTCTGGCAGATCCCCCCGGCCACCAAAGCATCACCTTGTTCGGCCACCTCCTTGGCCAGGTCACAGGCAGCTGCATTTACGCTTTCCCACTGAGGTTGGAGAGAAAGAGTTCAGAGGGGGAGCTGACATTTTATTTTATTTTATTAAACTCTTTATTGACAACCTCCATCACATACACCATGTACTGTGATCATGATCCCCGCCCACCACCCCTTCCCTCCACAGAGCCCTCTTCTGTTTTGATCTTATCAATTTTGCCCTCTATTATGAAGGTCTTGCATGGATAGCATCAGCCACTGTGAGGCAAGCCTGGCATTTTAAATGTGAAGTAAAACAGATAAGAAGGGGAGCCCAGGAAATGCATACAAGTGACTCTTCTAAACTGTAGTACAGGAACACTCACAGAGTTGGGTTCAACCTCTTCTGCTACCAGTGACCTTACATTTACATTTTTGTACTTGGCGCGCTGGCTTTTCATAGCTTGCACATGCTCCCCTCCCATACGTGACAGGAGCTGCTTCAGAATAGAATCTAAGCCTTTGTATCATCTCTGTACCTCGTGTAGAGAATGGACTGTAACATTAGCCCAAGGACTGTAGCCATACATATAACACATGTTGGTTCCTATTCAATGTTACTTTGCTAAATGAACTAATGAAAAATTAACATTCATAGTTATGTGTATTATTGGCAGACTATTTGCATGTTTCCTCATCCCCCAACTCAATACTCTTCTCAACAGGTATGAAAACAAACACTATTTTTTAATCTCTGCATGGCAGAGAGAAAGACAATGCCCCAGGCAGGGAAGTTTCTGACATAGAGACACACAGTCAATGCATGGTAAAATTGGATATCAAGCCTGGATTTTGTCGTTTGTTCCCCAGGACCTCATTGTCTCCAGACAGATGCGGGAGGGGAGATCAATGTGAGACAAAACGCTTCTACCAAATGTCTTTTCTCCACAGAAAAAACACTGAAGAGGGGCTGAAAAGATGGATCAGTGGTTAAGGCGCTTGCCTGCAAAGCCAAACCACCTGGGTTTGCAGAGGCTAGAGGTCCTGGCGTGCTCTCTCTCTCTCTCTCTCTCTCTCTCTCTCTCTCTCTCTCTCTCCTTACAAATAAATAAATAAACATACTTTAAAAATAGCATTTGAAGAGATGGCCCTGTCCTTCAAAGGCAAAGGCCTGTTCTGGCCAATTCTATTCCTCATCTTCCTAGAGGAGCAGTAAACAGTGCCCATGCCTATAGTGAGTCTGTAGGCATTGTATGTGGGTTTGTTAATACAGTGTAGTAACACACGAAGCCAGTTCCATAGCTTCCCATGAAGAGGCCCCGCCTCTGTGCCTCAGTTACACTTTATTTACCTTGTTTTCCATGTTGTCCTCAGTGGCAGAAAAAGTAAAAGTCTGCAAGACATTTGCTCCAGCTCTCAAGAATTCTGTGTGAAGCTGGTGAACTGCAAAGTCGTTGGGATTTTTACAATTAAAACCACAATATAAAATTACATTTTCAGCAGTTGCTCCCTTCCTTCCTCCCATCTCTTTCCATCAGAGCCAGTTTCAGGTATAGAGTTGCAGGCTGAGTCAGATTGAGCCGCCCCACTCCTCAAGGCCTGGTGGGCCCCGTGCAGAGATGAAGGCCAGGCTGACCTCTGTCCCCTCATCTCATGGTCTAGAGATGTTTATCCATGCATCAGTGAATGAAGGAAGGTGCTGGTCTGTTACTGTTAAATGTTAGTAGAGTGAGGAACTCACAGAGTGTGGGTGTGACAAAATAGTGGGGAACAGTGGCAGCTCCGTGCTGTCCCTGGCTTCTCACAAAGTCACTGCATTGGAGGCTGGGGATGTAGTTCAGCTTGCTTAAAATGCAGAAAAGTCCGAGTTCTATTCCCAGTACCCCATAAAATGGGAATGGTGATGCATGACTGGACACACAGCACTAAGGGGGTCGAAGCAAGAGGAATAGGAATTCAAGGTCATCCTTGGCTATTTAGTTTTGTCCTCCAAAGAACCCTTGGTGTCTGTCAAAACAGAGGTAATGGTTTTGGGTGTCCAGTGAGGTCCTGAACAGTCCAGTTAACACATCAGTTCTCACAACTAGCACATCTCCTGCCCCTGTGTGGCTGGTGAAAGGACGGGTCCTCAGAAAGGTCAAGAGACACTGGAGGTTGAGAATGGCTTAGTGGATAAAGTGGTGATTGGGCAATCACCAGGACCTGACTGTTGGGCATCATGGTGTGCACCTGTAATCCCTGTGCCGAGGATATGGAGACAGGAACCCAAGGGGTTCACTGACTAGATGGTCTGGTTGAACCAGTGAGTTCTAGATTCAGAGAGAAATCTTGTCTCAAAGAACAAGGGAGAAAGCAAGCGACTGAGGAAGACACCCACCATGGACCTCTGTCCTGTACACACAATGTATGCCCACATACATACACAAATGCAAACACACCCCACATTTATATACATGTAAAAAAGGTAAAGGGACTTGTCTAAGGTCATACAGCAAGGCCATGAAATAACTAAGGACCTTACTTTGTCTGATAAACTAAAAATGAATGAAATCAGAAGGACTTACATATATTACCAGTCTGCAAGTCTATTTTCATTTTATTTATTTGCAAGCAGAGAGAGAGAGAGAGAGAAGAGAGAGAGGCAGAGACAATGGGTGTGACAAGCCTCTAACAACTACAAACAAACTCCAGATGCATGCACTGCTTTGTATGTGTGTGTGTGTGCATGGGAAGGAGGGAAAGAGAGAGAAAAAAGGAGGAGGAGGAGAAAGAAAGAAAGGATAGGTGAGAAACCAGGTTCTTCTGTAAGCTTCAGCCCACACACATCCATTGTCTCACCAGTTGGCAATTTTGCAAGTGAAATAGACCTTAGAAACACTTGCTATTATTTCTTGATTGTCTATCAGTGGTATTTAAGCAAATGTCACTCAGATGCATACTCCGGGATAAGGTGGACACCCACCTGCACTTGGGTGCTCAATCACTGCCTCCGGAGTCCAGAGTCCTGCCTTCACGAAGCCTCTTTTCTCCAGAGTGATGAGGAAGCTCCCATCCCCGATCACAACCTCCCCACTGTCCAGACGTTCCAAAATACCCTGAAGAGGAAAAAGACGAATCACTGATTTGAGCCAGAGTCTCTTAAGGACCCCAGAGCTTGCCATCTTGTCCTCCCTGCTCGCCAGCAGTGATTCCGGGTCTCTGCTCCCTGGGAATATAGAAGTGTGTGTGGCCACACCCAGCTATGTTCTGGAGATTTGAACTCGGGTGGTGTCAGGCTCCCGTAGGCCCCCATGCTTGTAAGCACAGCTGCACCCTCTCTCTATCCCTACCCCACTTTCTTATAAAGCAGTTTCTAATTTTAGGGATGGAAGTACTATGTGAACAGCTAGAGCTCTGTTAAAATGATGTCTAGCAGTGTCTCAGAAAGACTGGACAGTGTCTCTCTTGGATGCTCCAGGGACATCCTTGTACAGGTCAAGAGCTGTGACTATTTTCTCCAATTAACAGTTCCTGGTTCAAGTTATAGTGAAAGTACTGATTACCTGGTTCTCAATATACTATGCTGCTTGTCTAATATGGATTCTCTTCTTTGCTAAGGTGGACCACGTCCTCAACTTAAAACAAAAAAACTACCTCAGGTTTGCTTGCTTCTGGGCATGGATACAACTGACCCAAGAGACATGGTAGAAGGCAGCTCAGAAACCAGCTCACCCATCCTCTTTCTTTCTACCTCCTCCTTCTCTCTCTCTCCCTCTCTCTCCTATACACACATATACACCAATACATGTGCATCTTCTTGTAATGCTAAGTTATACATTTTAATGTTTATTCCTTAAGATAGCAAAATTTTTGTTGCTTCAGGATTTCTGGAAAAGCTTTGCTTTCCTGATGTGGTCACCTATTCCCTTCTATCCTGTCTCTTTGCTCAAAATGACACCTGGGCCTGGGCATGGTAGCACAAGCCTTTAATCCCAGCACTTGGGAGGCAGAAGTAGGAGATTGCCATGATTTCGAGGCCAGCCTGAGACTACTTAGTGAATTCCAGGTCAGCCTGGACTAGAGCAAGACCCTACCTAGAGAAAAAAAAAAGACACCTGGGGGGGGGGAACGACTCAGCAGCCATCTTGCTGTCATGCACCCTCAGCCACACGCAAAATTTTGGGGAGCCAAGGGGTATGAAGGGCTTGATTTCCTTACGATGTAAGGGAGTAGTCACAGCAGTCATGCATGGCCCACCTGTAGAGTTCTAGAACATGTTAGGCAAGCAAAGAAAATCTCATCCTTGTGTTGACCAACCTGACAGTCACATTGAATACTGCACAGCAAACAATTCTAGAGAGAAAAGCATTGTTCTGGTGTTATAGGTTAATCTCCTGCTTCCTGCATCCAATCTATCAACCATTTCTCTGATTCAGCCCTGCCTTCCGCATTATTGACAGAGTCTTAATCTTCTGGAGCCCTGCCCAAAACGGTCTTCAAAGCAGACAGAATAAAGCTTTGCCCATTCCTCTTTTGAGCCCTGATCAGTGTTAGCATCTGCCTTCCCTGTATCCACTTGTACCACAGAGGTGCTACATTAGGTCAGGTCAGGCCACTTACCTGTCTCCTCACTGTGACTATAAGGATGTGTGGGGGCGGATGACATATCTTATTTGTCTACATCTCTACCACCTCTACTAGCACCTAGTAAAGATCCTCAGTGAACAGGCCAAAAGTTTTGCAGAGATTCGGGACTGCTTGTGAAAATGTCAGATGCATCGCATGTGCTGGAATTAAGGCACCGAGGACCAAAGAGTCCCATTTTCACAGACCATCAGCTAAGGTTTTAAGAACATTGCAGTTCACATTTGGACTATGTCCTCATGATACCAAATAATAGGTAAGTCATTTTCACCTCTTATCTGGGAGCTTGCTCAACATTTTAAATATGTCACTATTTTTGCAGCCCTTATCAAAATAACTCAATTTTCAAGATGTGCATTTGGGATATCTTTTAGCCCCTCTTTCCTTGCTATTCCTATTGCCTCAGTTAATTTTGATGACCTCTACAAAGGTACAGGCATGTATCAAAGAGCACTGTGGATTAGTTTGTGGCACATTTATTTATTTGAAAGAGA